>JAGKTI010021496.1:0-15725 GCA_018397915.1 Birgus latro | reverse complement strand
AAATTTACTCTCTTTTTCTTCTGAAGTGCAGTTAGCAGTGGTTTTTTACGAGCACAAAAACTCCTGTAGCCCAGATCGTCATGCAACAGCTGCTGCACACTTCTGACAGACACATCTGCCAGCAACTGTGGGTTGTTTTCTTTTAAATCCCGTGCTGTTAGCCTTGGAACCTTGCTAACTTGCCTTGAGATCAGCTGACGGGTCCTGAAGGTTGTCTTACGAGGTCTCACAGGCTTGGGAAGTGGAGTGGGAGGAATGGCCTCCCCACTGTCCTTGAACCGCTTCACCAGTCTCTGCACTGTCCTCAGTCTAACACCATCTGATTTGCAATGGGAGTTTGTGGCCAGCTTTGTATAAAGTAATCACTTCCACACGTTTGTCCTTGCTTGTGGTTACTTTAGGCATGATGAGAATGTGGTAGGTAACCAAATAACTGTGTTATCTGAGTCAAAACATGCCCTCGTGGTGCATCACACACAGAGACAATCCTCCTCCTGTGGCTGCCCAAACATTACTGAGCCTGCTCCTGTGGTGCCAAACCTATCAAGCAGGGTTGCCAGCTCCCGTTGAAAAAGCGTCAGCTCATTTCGCATCACTGGGGAGGGTAGTATTGACCCTACTTCACTTAACACGAAAAAGAATGACGTCGGCAAAAAAACGTCAATACTTTCCGCGCCTACTGTATAATTTAGCATCTACATCATCAAATTTATCACTTTATCCCCTTTTCCTTTTCCCTTTAAAGGTGGAAGTAATTCAGAAAAATGAGAAAAATAAGGTGAGAGCAGTTTAGATAAGAGAGAGTGAAACAGTCATGTATGGATAAGTTCCTACCGATAATCCCAGTGAAAAGGGTCACATCCATTCATGTATCACTCAAGTTTATAAGCTCTAGATTCTGTACAATATCAGGTACAATTATTTTACACTAACTTGGCTCAGATTTTCCTCATTTTGTAGCTCAATGGCAGAAAATGACAATGCTCCTGCTCTACATCCTTTCCACAGCACTTCTTCCTGACTAGTACTATATTCTAATAATAATCTTTTCTTACAACTCAGCATTCAAGTGGAAGGCAATTTTGGGCCAAGTTTGTCATTAAAAAAAAAAAGGGGGGGGGGGTACCCAAAGTTTCAAAAGTCAAAACCAGAGCATCAAGCAAAAAATGACTTACTGTAACTACTGTGTTTCAGTCTAATAAGAAAACTGAACAAGGTAACTTTCTGAACCCATTCACTATGATGACTTATTTTTGCCATCATGAATTGCTATTATTCACTCTGGAGACACCTCCTGTAAAGATGGGGCTACAAACCATCTCCAATTACCCATAAAATAATTACAAAGACATGCAGTATTTTACATTTACTATACTAAAACAATTTAACTAAGTCTGTCTCATAATGAAGGGGTTGGATATGTGTAGTAATAAGGTAAAGGGTGGGATGTTGATGATGATGATAAAAGTTTATGCATTATAAATGATATGATCATATGGATGGATATCAATAACGATGAAGAGAGGGGTATACAGCATGTGAGATTGAAGGTGGGATGAGGCATGGTGGACCAAGAAAGTGGATAGACATGGTTAATGGCATGAAAGAGGTATGAAAGCCGACAAGCCTAGGGAACTAATAAGGGCTCTAGCTGGTTGGATGAATTTTGTACAAATGATTGTATGACAAGGGTTTGGCACTTTTCTTCTTCTTTTACTTGACAGTTGTCAGACTGGCTTTGCTGGATAGGTACAGTGACCCCTTGTTTTGTGCAGCTAACGTATCTTGAAAATCTTAATGTTCATACTGGATAATTTATAAAGGCTCCACAATGCTTGAATGTGTCGACCTTGGTCACCTAATGATGGCTCTCCATGCTGCTCGATCTCTGGCACCTTCTCTGTTCAGTCTCCTATCTCTGCTGTGGTCACACCCTATGACTTTGTCCCAAGTCTTTTTCAGTCTGCCTCTAGCAACCCTATCCACAATATTCACATTTCTCACCTACCACACTCAATTGCCATCCTCAATCCTTAGAGCATACCCAAACCATCTCAAACTACCCCTCCTCATCACAACACCAATACATATAAGTCCCATTCTTCCTCTCAGCCCTTCAATAGCAATCCTAGCCACCTCCTCCAGGGCTCACATTCAAGGACACACTACACACCCATGTAATCACTGTCAAATCTGTATGTTTGAGCCCACAATTAAAAAGGTGCAAAAAAGAATTATGCATATTGTTCCATAGGAATCACTTGTACTGGCTAATATATCTGAGAAAATCCACAAACTTTCCCCTGCCACATTTCACTCAATGGTTTTCACTACAGAGGTCAAAAACCATTGATTACTGTTTACCATTGTAATGCACAGACCAAGTGTTGAATAATTTTGTTTTGTTCTGGTGTGGTGGTGAGCACCAAGCATTAGCTGAGAAACAATCCTCACATATTTCATTCCTACAGTAGTCTTATTAGAATTCAAAAAGTACTATTTTAAACAGCAAACAAGCTGCACACCGGAAATGCACAAATTGTGGATGGGACTGCACAAATTGAATTAGGGGATACCTTTATACTACTGTACTGCAGAAAACACGTTAGCGTGAAAAGGACCAGCACAAAACTAGGAGTCACTGTAACTGTGAAGTTACATGTGAACAGATGCATCTATCAGGTGGAGAAAGGATTCCAGGGGCTTGAATGGTGAATGAATGGATGTGTGACTCATTTCACTGGGGATGCTGTTGATCAGTTCTCCCATTATTGTTTTCCTTCCTCTTCCTGTCTCTCTGTACACTACCTCACCCCACCTGCAGGTGGGGGGGGGGAAGTGAAGGGGCTATAATGATGCATGCAGTAAAGGGCCAGAGAACTAAAGTTTTCATCTTAATGCTCCTCACACTACTTGAAAAATGCTTTGTCAGGGTAAAGCATGCTACATATTATGCAGCATTTTTGTTCTGATAAGCAGAACTGGAGTACTGGTTTAAGACTTTCATAGACTAAAAAGTGGAAATTTTTATGGTAAGATTTTTAACTCTAATTTTAGATGTCCATGGATTTTGAAACTTTGTACAGGAAAAGTTCAACTGTATCTGTATCTGCTATTACTGCATTATATACAGTATACTGTATACATGGTACACACAAAGCTTCCCTTTTACTGACTTTCAATAGCACTCAACTATATCTGACACACATTACAAGTCAAAATAATTTGCTATTAAGAAAAACAAGTAAACAATAAATTGAATCACGAATTTTCTGGATAAACACATCACACATGAACGTGATTTAACCATGTGGAGAATAAATGGGAAAGCCAACAGATACGTGATCAAAGTGACTGGGGGGAAAAAAAAAATACATAAGAGCATGTACGATCATATGATATCCATGTACAGGTGGGGAGGGGAAAGGAGGTGAGGGGGAACAAGGCCTGAGCATCAAGAATCATGAAATATAAGTGTGTTGGTGGGGGCAGGGACTAGGACAATGACAGTTTATATCTAGTGAATACTGAAGTCATCAGGGCAAAACATGAAATAACTAGGGAGGTCTGATTATGGGAGCTCAGCTCAAATGCCTGTGCAACATTTACATGACCATGATAAAAGTGACTGAATTTAAGTTTCAAATTCACATACACCATCCATCCATCATCCAATTCCTATGTTGCCCTATGAGAAGCGTAGAACTATAGCACTAAATGTCTGTGTTAATTACTTAATCAAAAACTGAAGCTTACAACATCAATGAAATGCTTGAGGTGATGCATTACAGTTTTCTACATACTGCTGACAACAAAGCATTAAGACTGTACTGTACATAATACACTATCACCTTTCACAAACAAAAACATACAATGTCCTTGCTGTTAGTGGCTTATAACACCTTAACACACTCTGAACCAGTCAACCACAATCCATGATTATAAATGATGATACCTCTGGTACATTTACCAAATGTGATTACTTAACTATAACGTAAGATATAAAAAGTACTATACCAACACAGATGCTCTTATGATAAACAAGCCCAAAAGACTTCCAACTCAAGTTAAATTTTCCCACAAACACCAACCAGCTTAACTTGTTATAACTTGCCATTCTTTAATGAAAATCAATCCAATGTTACAGTTTCAGGTTTAGATCTGTTACCTGTTACAACACGAACACTTACTGACTTTATATTTTCACTTTCAACTACTTTACTATTAAAAACATGATTCTGAGTCCTGATTACATGTGCTATTCGAGGAGGAGCTACTTCATTGGATTTGGGTCGAGAACATTTTGATGATGTTTTAATGACAATAGGTTTATTCATGGTCTTCTCTTCAACTGATTTTGGGAGTCCATAGCTAGCATACTTAATAACAAATTTACTACCATCTGATGGAGGACTGGCCGGAGAAGGAGGGGTTGAACTTGGCATCTTTGTTGAGGTCTTAACCCGAATTATTCCTCCATTCAAATTGAGTTGACTAGGAGATACGCTCGATAAAACATTTCCCTCATTTTCTATTCTCATGCGGTTCATCCCTTGAGTAGGTTCTCCCACATGTGTAGGGTTTTCTTTTGACTGAGCTACAAATATTTGTGCACCAACTCTCACTACAGTGGCTGGTTGTACGGGGAACTTTCCTATCTTAATGTCATTCTCCGAAATTGCAAAATTATTAGGAACAGCACAGTGTCTGCTGAATTCAGAATTAGGTTTGGGAAGACGCATTGAAAATGACCCTGGTACTGGATTACGACTTCCTACTCTAACCATCTGCGTAACTGGAGGGGGAAGTTCACTTGAGTTTACACTTTTCCCACTGCTAGTGATGGTTGTAAATGGTGTCACACTGGAACCCATTATCTTGAAAGACCCTGCTACAGGCTGAAAGCTACTAACTACAGATGCCCTGGGTAAGGGCTCATTCCATTCAGCCAAATGTGATGATGGGGACTCTGTGTTACTGGTGTTTTGACCTCCAATACCTTGACTATTACTGAAGTTCTGAGACTGATCAACAGCAGCTACAGTGTTTACATCCTCAGTTGTGCTTGAAGTGCTTCTTTTATGTAGTTGCAGCAACTCTGTATTATGTGGTAAGTTTACAGATTCCACTGCCAGATCTACAAGCTTCTTAATTTTTTCAAACTTCAGCTTCATTATCTCTTCTGAATGCTTCTTTACAGGATTTTGCAATTTCTTAATGCAGCTTTCCCCAATGAAAAGTGATTCAAGTTCACTAGCCCAGTATGTTACAAACTTTTTAGAACAATACTTACTGCAAATTGCACATCCAGTCACATCTCTAACAACCAGCTTTGTTGTGTTACCACTGGTAATATTTTTTCTACAAGGTTCACAAACAGGATTCAGCTCAGATGAATGGCCAAGAAAGGGCCAGCATTTCTCATTACACACAACACACACTGGTTTGTGTTTTTCAGCATACTTCCTGCAGACACAAGACATAAGCTGGAGAGTTGAAGCAACATTTATGGGACACTGCTTTCTACTCTGTGGGGAAAGATGCTTTCTAACAGTCCCACGGGCAATTATTTCCTCACAGAAAAGACAGCTTAAATTCTTGACACCTGACTGCACTTTTCGGCACCAGTGGTAATGTGCAACAATCTGGTCACCAGCCTCAACATCAAATGGAAAATGTTGGTGACATGAGATGCATTCTAAGCGATTCAGCAGCCGGACCTGGTAGAAGAACAACATCATTACTGGTACATAAAAGTAATCACAAGGGTACAAAGGATTCCAAATAAACTGTATAAAAAATATATACTGACAAGTGTATACTATACACAATATACAATGTAAGGCTGTCCATAAAAGATCTATCTACTGCCAGAGGCCTTGATCCCGTAAGGGGTGGCCAGAAACAAATCACCTCCACGTCACCCTGTTCCCCACCATTTCACTGCCCTGCTCCCAGCTCACACCCCGCTCTCTCATATACCTCTCCACTCCATCCCTCCATCTCATCCTTGGCCTCCCCCTCCCCCCTCCACCTCACTCACATACACTCTCCTCACCAGTCTCTCGCTCAGCATCCTCTCCATATGACCAATGTACTTCTCTTGAAGCTTTCTATCATATACACATCCACACCACAATGCTCCTTCATTTCCTCATTTGTCAGTCTGTCTCTTAATGTGACTCCACATGCTCCTCTCAAATAACTCATTTCCACTGCTCTCACTCTTGTGTCCCTCCAAAAAAGTCCAGGCTTCATCTCAATACAATAGAGATGATATCACAATACTGTCATGCAGTGACTACTTCCATGCCCACTTCCCTGTTTCTTATCACTGCTTTCAAAAAACCAGCAACCTTTCTTCCTTGTTGTACCATTTCAAGCACCCACTTCACCCTCTAAACTTCCATCCTTACTCATCACACTACCCAAGTACTTAAATGCATTCACATTTTCCACTTCCTCCTCATCCAACCTCACTGTACATTCAGTGACTTCATTTCTCTCGAAGACCATAACTTTACTTCCCTACATTCACCTTTAGATTCCGATTCTTACACACTCACAAACTCATCCACCAAGCCTTGCAGCTCTCCTTCATCTTTACTTAACACAGTATCATTTGCAAAAAATGGTACAGGGAGTTTCCAAACACTGCCTTCTCTCACTAGGGCTGCTCCAACATCCACTGTCCTACCCTGCATCTCATTTATAACCCCAACCATATACAGACTGAACAACCATGGAGACATGACACATCCCTGTTTCAATCCAACCTTCAAATTAAAAAATTCACTCAGTTCACTGTCCACACGCACTGCGGCCTTAGCGCTCTCATACATACTCTTCACAGCATTCAACAACTTCCTATTTACTTCATATATTCTTAATACTTTCCACATTCCTTGTCTATCCACCGTCATATGCTTTCTCCACCAATGAGAGCCGCATACAATTTCTTTCCCTTCTCTAGAAACTTTTCCACTAGAGATTGAAGAATGAATATCTGATCTACACAACCTCTTCCCTTCATAAAACCTCCCTATTCTTCTCCAACTAATTCCTCTGTTATTTCCCAAACTCTGCCAATATGTATCCTACTATATATATACTCTTCCTATTACACTAAAAAGACAAATGCCCCTATGATTATCATACACTTCTTTTTCTCTTTTCCTTGGAAGGAGAATATACGAGAGTATGGATTAGTTGACTCAAGGATTGTGTGGGAAAGATTAAAAGTTGGACTACAAATGTGGGTGACTGTGTGTATGTATGTGCCAACACAAGATTGTGCAAGTAGAGTGAAAGAAGAATTCTGGAGAAACATGGAAGTGTGCATGGAAAAGCTTGAAAGGAATGAGAGTGTTTTTGATTGGAGAATATGATTGGAAAAGTAGGGAATGTGAAGGTGGATGGAGTAGTTTGTGAGTGGGGTGTGCCTGCAGAAGTGGATGAGAATGGCAGTGCTCTAGTGGACATCTGTGCCGGGAGGGGGTTGGTGATAGCCAATACCCTCTTCAGACACAAAATGATCCACGGGTGTAAATGGCAGGTGATGAGAAGGGTGGGTCGTGAACTGAATGAACAGAAGGTAATGTTGATTGCGTGGATGATAGAATGGGAAGGTGTGTAAAGGATGCAAGAGCATATAGAGGTTGGGGAAGTGGACTTTTGGACCGGTGGCAAAAGTCAAGGTTCAACTGAAATGGAGAAATAGAAGATGGGACGGACAAGAACAAATAGTTCATACAAGGAGGGTTGAAAAGGCTGCAAGAGGATGGAAAAATGGCTGAATATAAAGACAGAAGTGAAGGGGCGAATGGGTAAATAAGATTTGGAGCAGATGGGGGACGTAGAAGGTGTGTGCAAGATATTCACTGAAGAAATCTGAGCAGCATGTGAGGTGGTGTGTGGGGTGAAGAAAAGACAAAATGGGGTGCAAGGAACAGCATGGTGGAATGAAGAGGTGAGACAGGCTGTGGAACAAAAGAAAGCATATAGTCTGCAGATGAGAAACAGGCATAGAGGAACTTGAGACAGAAGATATAATTATATGTAGAGTGGAAGAGAAAGGTGAAAAGATTAATCAGAGTAAGAAGTGAGTGGAAGAGGAATTTGGAAGGAATTTGAGTGTTTAGTGGAGGGAATGTTAGAAAATGTTCTGGAAAGAGGTAAAGAAAATGTTCTGGAAAGAGGTAAAGAAAATGTTCTGGAAAGAGGTAAACAGAGAAGTTAGTTGGGGAGTGAAGATAAAAATGGTAGATTGCTAGAGAAGAAGGCAGAAAAAGTGAGCAGATGGAGAGAACACATTAAGGAATTGTTGAACACAGAGAATGAAAGTAATGTGATAGTGGCTAGGGAATGGCTGGGAGGAGGGATGTGAGAAGAGAGGAAGAAATCAGTAGGACAGAAATTGTGGAAGCAATGAAGAAAGTCAAAACGGGGAAATCCCCAGGAAATGATGGAGTGTGTGGTGAAATGCTGAAGCATGGGGGATAGTAGTAGAATGGATGTGGAAGATGTGCAGATTGGCCTGGGAGGAAGGTAAAGTCCTGAAGGATTGGAAGTCAGGTATAAAAGATCATTATCTTAAACTCACTACACCTTAAGGAACACAGATTTCTTCCTCTGATAGTTTTTTATGGATAATGTCTCTCCAATGCTGACAATTCTAAAACATCTGAGGATACAAACTATTCATCCCTAGCACAGAAAGACCAAGATTTTCTTGCAAGAGTATGGCAGGAGACTGAATGCTGGCTTGACATTCTTATACAACAGTTAATAACAAACATCAGACACTGATGTTTTGGAAAGTTCATGGTTTGTAACTGTATCTGTAATGTGGCCTGAAAATGAAACATTAACAACTAAAGAGCTATTATCACACACACACACACACAGTAAAAAATGAAATACTAGTAATTTTGTGACTTAGTAATAGTGTTGTGTGTTTTTTGTGGAGCTGAGAGGGGTCTGTGGATTGGCTGAATGTTGATACAAAGGCTTTCCAGTTTTCTGTTTCCTTTGTGCTTATTTTGTTATCAATCTCACTGCTTAATGTTCAGTGTTCCTTTATTACCTTACAACATCACCCTTACCTGTGCTTTACTTTTATTCTTGGCAACCATCACACTCAGCTTGACATTCTCCTTGTATGACTTGAGCTTGGGCGGAACCTTATAGAGTTGATGATAACGCTCCGAGGGGGTCAGATGCTCCACAATATCATCTACCTTCTCCTTTATGAATGGGCATCTGGGGGGGGGGAATGAAAATCTTACACAACAATTTAATACAATCAGGCGAGAGGGCCCTTGCCAGGGTAAGTGGCCCCACTTAACATAAACTTTATTACTTTTTTCAACAACACTGTTCCCTCCCGGGATTGCATCCTAAACTGATGTACTGAACTGTTTTTTTTTTTTTTAATGCTAGGAAGAAGGAACCAAAGGCTAGGAGCCCGCAAACCATTCCTTCCAAGAAAAAAACAAAAACAATACGGAAGAGCCAAAATTCAAGATCCGATCATTTTGAGATGTCTGGACACACTGCATTTGAAAGACTGGAGATCATAGGAAGTAGGAAATACAGACAGAGGGAGAAAGTTCCAGGGCTGACCTGTTGCATAAATGAAGGACTGGGAGTAAATGGTTAACTCTTGCATTAAAGAGTTGGACAGAAAAGGGATGAGAGTTTGCTGCTAGACGGGTGCTACGTGCCCGTCATAGAGGTGGAGGGATGCAAGCAGACAGTTCAGAAGAGCAGTGACCATTGAAGTAGCGATAGAAAAGAGATAAAGATGCTACAAATATAAACTGGAGAGAGCTCTGACATTACAAATATATTTTTTAACTCTTACATACATTAAGTAACCATTTTCCATATTGTCTGCAAAGGAGAAATTTAACTAATTAGGGAAATGGGAAAAAGTCCAATTTTTGTGTTGATGACCAGAGAAGACTGTGGCAGACAACATGTATATATTTATTCTGTTGACCAGTGATGCCTGTGCCAATCAAGGGGTTAATACAGATACAGTACTGTCAACAGCTTTGAGCACAAGTGAGTACAGAACAATTAAGAAAGGTGTTGGGTATGTATGGGGTGAAATAAAAATTGGTTAGTGTTGTACTAAGTTGTTACAATTCAGAGATTAATGTGTAGGAGACAAGAGAGAGAGAGAGAGAGAGAGAGAGAGAGAGAGAGAAGCAAGGAAGTTTGTTTATATAAGGAGAGAAGACTGTGCTTAACTGTTATGGTTATATAGACAACTAAACAGACACAGAGACTTATGTGGAAGTAGGTGCCTATGTCAACTTAATATGCACAACAAAATGCAAGAGGAACAAGAGGACAGAAAATCATGGCCATGGAGAAAGCCACATCACTTTCAGTCACATATCCAGCTCTATAAAGACACAACACAACCAACATACCATATATCATCTTTCCAGAATGACACCACATCAAAAATACAATTAGTCAGTGTTAAAACTGGACACACACAAGATGTAGATCACATATTCATACACCCATCCTATACAAAGACAAAACACACACAACACAGTTACTCTTCCAGAATGACACCACATAACTGCAGTGATTGCAGTAGGAGACAACTGCTATTCAGAAAAAAAACTTACTTGAAATTGCAGCTATTGCAATAGAAGGAGACAGCAGCTGTTGAAGACTCAGGCTCTGCTTGCAACTTTAATTTTTTGGTCTTTAATAAATCATCTTTATCCACTTCTGCCAAGGTTTTGCGTTTTCGGGATGAATCTTTTACTTTCTTCCGTTTGGAAGAACGAGTGAGTTCCTTTGGGTGGGTGAGAGTAGTAGCTCTTTCAAACTTCCTCCCTTCCGGCTTCAGGATCCGTTTTATTAAGTTCAACTCTCTTAACCTTTCTGGGTCCATACTATCTGCTGTGTTATGGACCATATTATTACCTGGACTGGGAAGATCTTGAAGGATGTAAGGAACCTTTATTAATCTTTCAGATGACAATGCCTTTTCAGTAGGAAAGGTGCGATCATGATATTTGAAAGAAGCAGCTGACTTTGCTAAGATTAATTCATTAGCTGACATATCCAACTGCAGTATCTGAACACTACCATTACTGCTTTCAGTTTCTGCAGGCTCACATTCAGTTATACTGGATGAGGCAGCACTTTCTGTACCAAGGATGCTCTGCAGTACCTTTTCTTGAAGAGCTTGCAGATCAGTTGCCCTTTCTTTACTATTTAAATGATGAGCTACTCTTAAATCTCCAACAGGAATCATATAACTTTCCCCAAAGGAGGTTTTCTCATCAAGCACATTATTACTTTCAACTGCCTCTAGAGTCTGCATAAATTCATGACTCACATTATTTCCTTCATGCCTCTCTATGTCTTCAATGAGCTTGGCTGCATTTTCATCTGTTTCTAAGAAAGACACTACATCCTTTGGGAGACCTGTCAGCTCTAAATCACATTTCCTAATATTTAAAGAACCTTCTGAATTACTTGTAACAATACTACTTTGACAGTTTCCGGTGTGCTTCTCCATCTCTTCAATGAGACTGGCTTCCTCTTCATCTGATTCTAATAGTAACTCCATCTGATTTTCATTGAAGCCTTCAAATTCTTCACCCTCCACCATCTTGAATGAAACGGCAAATCTGTAAAGGAAATACAAAGTTTAAAAGTATGCTTTTTTGTACACACACACACACACACACACACACACACACACACAAATACAAATGTGGAAAAAAAAAAAAATGGTGTGACTTTTCAGCACTGTGCAGCCAACCTTCCTTAACAGAAGTTTCCACAATGCAGCTTAATATTCACAGCTGAATGTAGTATTTTCCCCCCCTACAATGCAGTAAAAAAACAATACAGTATAGCCTATCTGTATGAGTGCTACAAACAGTAATGTGCAGCCCTAGTGAGCATCTTCCATTCAGAAGTTACATACAAAAGTAAGAATTTACTTTTAATCAGCTAGGAGTACTGCAATTAAAACACACCTTCATACATTTAACATGGTACCTCAACTCAAAAACTCTGAAACTACTGTAGGAAGCTCCACCTCCCCCAACAAAAAAGCGAAGGAAAATTTTACTACTCGTGTAAAATATGATTACAGTACCATATACATAAAGTGCTGCACACAGAATAGCATCAGCTAAAAGGGAGCCAAAGAATGAAAGAACAAACAATTAAGTCTATTTGCACGTCTAAATACACGTTACAATGAAGACAATTCAAACCAATGGAAAGGCATCAGTCCCTTTAAAATCTGGGTGCTCAGTAAATGCAGACCACATGTGTTCAGTCTTACTTATCCTTCCCTTCTATTATATCCTTTATAATCTAACTTAACCACAAACTGCTATCTCTCAACCTTGAATGCTGAGTTGTAACAACAGATCAACAACAGAATATGATGACAGTCATGAGGAAGTTATAAGGAGAGTATGTAGAGCCATAGTACTGTATATATCTGCAACTGAACTACCTGTTGAAAGCTGTAAAAGAATGAAAATCTGGATCTAGTTAGAGTAAAATACGTTCCCATGATAAACAAAATATGTGAGCTAATTCTTCAACTAAGACCACAAAGAAATCAAACTAGAACCCACAAACAAGGTTTGGGACCATAGGATGCGACTAAAGTTGGGTTTGGTTTGTACAATACCTAATTTTTTTTTAATATGCCATATTAAACTTGGCTTGAACTTCTCCTTTTCCTCACTTCTTTACATCTACAAATGAAAAAATTAGCTTGGACTTCAAAAACTTCAGGTATCATTAATATCTATATTTGTTGTTGCTGATGATTTATTTTAACAAGTCTCATGCATGCAGGCATGCTGGAGCCTTTATAAATGATACAAACAATAAAATCTTGCTTAGCCGTAGTTTGCCTGGCTGAGCAGACTCTTCGGCCACTGGTAAGCAACTGGTTCAGTGGGGTCGTCCTACATGTGGAGTTGAACATAGGCCACCATTAACTTCTTCTGAGAGATGGGTTCTTGCCAGGGTTGGACCAGGGACCTTCCCCATACCAATGTGCAGGGAAATATGAGGAGGTTTGACTCCCAGGAGCACAGCACCACCATGTGCAGGATCCCTGTCAGCACAAATTTTTATTAAAATATATAATAAATAAAAAAAAGGGCATTTTCTTTTTTGGGTGTTTCTTTCACTTCATATATTACAGTCTACTCTCCCATTCTTAAATATTATGCTGACTACTGTTCAGCCAGAAAAATACTGTATATATACCTGTATGGTAGCTAGAGGAAAACCTGAGCTACTGGTAATGTCCATTAAAACACTTGGGGAAAAAAAACAAAAAAAATCTTCAGACTTGACATTATCTTTTCAACACCACTTATCATGTTTACTGTAACGTGGAAACAGAACCAGGTACGTATGTGACAGTTAAACAGTATCCCCTAATATTAACCTACATTCTTAACACAAACCTGTCTTCTTATGGGACCTAAGTGGGGTGAATTAACAGGAAACAACCTTAGTATTCTTACAGAACATAACTACAGTATGATTTTTACAGGACCTAACCAAGGTATTCTTACAGGACCTAACCAGGGTGTTCTTACAGGACCTAACCAGGGTGTTCTTACAGAACCAAATCAGGGTATTCTCACAGGACCTAACCAGGGTATTCATTCAGGACCTAACCAAGGCATTCTTACAGGATCAAACTACAGTATTTTATAACCTGGATTATGAGGGGAAATTGCTCACCTTACAAAACAGACCTAACCTAACCTGGATATCACACTGAACAAAGAATTTATTCTGACCAATTAATCCTACCACTACAAGGATATCACTTTTATATGTGCAACCTCCATATTAGTTTATTCAGCCTGAGGGGTGACTTTTCAAAATGGAGTAGTTAGACAGAGCATTCATTTATTCCTTCATAACCAGAGAGCTTTCCTTTGTTGAGGGAAAAAAAAAAAAAGTCAGGTGGCAGACCAACGAAAATGAAGGGATGCAGCTGTACTGAAGGGGTTCTATGATCTTTACCATATTATCTCTCCAACTCCAGATTTCACTCAAACCAGTAACGTACTGTAGATATTTCCACCCACGACATGTGTAGTGAATGTAAAATGAATGTGCAAAAAGCAATTCGATTACAGCACGGTACAACCATTCCTCAGCTAAACCAGCTGAAAGTCTACAGAGAATGAAAGATACAATATACCTGTACATTACTATTTAATGCAGTTTGCCAAGTTGAACTGTGCAATGTGTATGGTAACTTTGTACATATTATATTGCTCAGACATGTTACTTTACCCTCTTTGATGATTTTCCTTTAGTGACAAGATCAACTTAAATATATATATATATATATATACAGTATATACTTTTTTTTCACACAAATGATGAATTAGAATAAAGTGTCCACTAATCATTTTATTTCAGTATTCTTTTCTTATAAGCTCCTCATGAAAATAATGCTGACTGGAAAAGAACATTAGCTACCACCTTCACAAAGGTATGGTCAAGTGGTAGTATTAGTGTACCATACTAATCTAATCACTCTCATAATGTTGATTTTGGCTATTTCCTAGGTTAATTATTCCACTTAATATTGAAAACTATTTAACAGTGTTAGCATATACAATGCTGGGTGGTAACCGTAAAACCAACCATACGTATTCCCTACACGTCAACAAGTGGGTTGGCAAAGGGTTAGTGCTCCTCCCCATAAAACAACTAACTCAAACAGTCACCCCTTACAGAATTATCTGGCTACAGATAAGCTAGACAGATAGACTATTGATTAATTACTGATATTTGTTTATAACAGTAGACACGGCACATGGAACAGTACCAGCAATCTTCTACCCCACTAAAAGTGGGGAGGGCTTTGAAGACCTGAGAAAATGTGGGACAAAAACATAGCAGAAAGATTAATGGCATTTAGATATGAATCACAACTAAAATACTGAAAATATAGGCCAACTATTGAAAAAAACATGTACAGTAATGAAGAAAATGCAAAGTTTTCTGTCACATGATTAGTAAACATTATGAAAACCAAGCAATGCAACACAAAATGATGACAAATGAAAATCTGAGCAAACTTTCTAAGTACTGGAGCTGAATACCCGTGAATGACAATACTTACAAACTAAATACAAATGTCTGAAGTGCAGAATTTATGGACACTACACAAACAGAAAACCTAACCTGACCATGACTGCCATATTTTCAGTTCTAACTGGGCATCTTCATCTCCAACCTTGGCACTCTTTGAACCTGATCATGACATTTTCAGGTCCTAGCTACTGCAACATTATCATAAACAGTTTATTCTGGGTACAGTATTACACAAACTAAGTGTAAAAATGTACACTATCTGGGAAAGTCACATGCTTTGGTCCTAACAGTATTACACAAACTATGTGTAAAAATGTACACTATCTGGGAAAGTCACATTCTTTGGTCCCAACTTTGGAAACCTCCAGACCTAACCTAACCTTAGCATGCTTTACAATTATTAAACATTAAGGGAGATGCTGATTTTAGTACATCTAAGGGATACATTATTGGGATAAAGAAGGCATTATGTTAACTGTGTTGGAGCTAAAATAGCTCAGTCATTCTCTGACTAAATATATCTGTGCTGTTTACTTATCTCCTAATTCTACTGACTATCAAAAATTCTTTGACTATCTTACTTC
>JAGKTI010021495.1:0-13566 GCA_018397915.1 Birgus latro | reverse complement strand
ACACACACACACACACACACACACACACACACACACACACAGTCAGTAAGGGTGCGGACGTGAGGGCAGAAATGGTTGATTATTGTGAGGTTTGGCCCTGTTTATTTTTAAGTTTTATTTTATTCTGTCTGTCTGTCTGTCTCTCCCTCTATCAAATTTTCCCCCTCCGACACACCACGTTCACCCACTTTCCCTCACTCACACCTTTCACACCTGCCTCACACACTCACCTGCTTTCACAATTTCACCTTCTCTCATCCTATCGTCGTGTGTTTTAATCCTCTATGTAGCCACGTTTAGGTTATTATGTTAGTAGTAGCAGTAGTAGTACTAGTAGTAGTAGTAGTAGTAGTAGTAGTAGTACCCCTGTCTGTCTGATCAAGCACTCCCGTCGACCATCAATCCATTCATCCAGTCAATCTATCCATTCATTCATCCACCCAGCCACCCATCCATCCATAGCATATATAAAATCATTAGAATAATATTAACCATTAACATTTGAGTAAAAAGGATGTATAAAGTGCAAAATCCCGTTAGTGTGGCGTAGCAACTGATATGCATACGCGAGGTGTATTGCACTGGTGTGACGGAGATGCAGGGGGTAGGGGGTGACAGGGAGCGTAATTACCAAGGGGAGGGGAGAGGGGAGAAGAGGAAGAGGGAGAGGTGGTGGAAGGGGGAGAAAGGGAACAGGGAAGAGATGGGGAGTGGATGGAAAGATGGACATGAAGTGAGAAGGGGCAGGGCAGGGAAAGGGATGGGGAGGAGCGGGGAGAAAGGAGAGGGAGATGGGGGAGGAAAGGAGGGGAGGGTGGTAAGAGGTAGGGAAGAGGGGAGGGGAGAGGTCAGAGAGGGGAGAAAAGGGAGGGAGGGGTGGGGGGAAAGGTCTGAGGGAGGGGAGAGACTGAGTTAGTGATTGATGGGTGTTAAGAGCAGCGGATGGGGACGATAAGGGTTATTTATATATACACAGTTTGTAGTGAACCAGGCCTTAATTGCTTCTGACCTTTTCACCAGAACTACACAATTTTCCTTTTAATTTCCCTTTCATTTCTGGTATCCTCAGGTTTAGCTTATACTGCCAGACAAAAATAAAAATCACGGTTTTTTCACCACATTAAAATATCTGGAGTTTTTCGAACTTTACATAAATTCTGTACGAGAAATACAGATTCAGTTTTGACAGTGAACATGGCATCACTTCACGTCACTTCTATTTTACACAGGTGACAAAAAAGTGATATTACCTGGATTGATAATTTGAGGTGACAAGTTCCCCGCCTGAGAGTGCTTCATCGACGCGCGGTTTCCTGAGACTATCAAACCCTTTCAACCCGTAGACGATTTTTTCTCTCAACCCTGCTACATACAGACGATTTTATACACCCTGCACCCCACATCAAACATCACATCATGCCAATCTCGAACAACGAAAAGGGTCGTATTATGAAAACTTAGTGCGCGAAGGTGTGTACGTAGCCACTCAATTTATGACTGACGATTTGTTAGATATGGAGACACATCTTGGGGCGACCGATCCAGTCAGTCAGTCAGTCACTCCCTAAAGATATTCGCATGCAAGGGGCTTTACTTTAGCGCGACTCAGTAAGGTCCCACTTCTACTTATCACTCAGTACATGTTCAATACGAGTTTCGGATACACAATTTCCAGACAGCATTCCACTTCACATAACCCACGGAACAGGACAGCGAAAAGGTTATATCTGTGTTATACTTCTGTTAATTGTCCTCCAGGTGTTTAATCAGGGTCACATTGGGTGGTTTACCTTTCCCCTCGTGACCTCGCGTTTAATTAAGAGGTCACACATCTCAGGCATGTTGGTCTGCGTGGGTATCGAGGTCGGCTATTTGGGTCAGCGGATCAAGGCCTGATTGTCTGGAAAACCCCCTTAGCAGTGAAAGGAATAAAGAAAGACTAATTCAGCCTTACACTTCAAAGTCTCAGAGCTGAAGAAAATCGTCTGGAGAGGGCAAGAACTAAGAGAAATCGTCTTGAAGGAGTTGAGAAAGACATTAATAAGACAGGAGAATATTAACGTGGGAAATAAATGAAAAAAAAAACACGGAGAATTTCAGTATCCGTAGCACTTCTTCGTGACTAGCATAAGTCTACCTTGAATGGTAATATACAGGGAAAGAAATAAGTAGCACACAAGAAGATGATACGGTACACTGGAGGAATCGTTAAGAGGGTA
The DNA here is from genome assembly GCA_018397915.1 of Birgus latro. NCBI lineage: Eukaryota > Metazoa > Arthropoda > Malacostraca > Decapoda > Coenobitidae > Birgus > Birgus latro. The sequence continues at coordinate 11,347 of JAGKTI010021495.1, read as the reverse complement.
CACAGCACCTTGAGAAAACGATTTTTTTTTTCCTTGTAGCTTCCGGGTCATTTAAATGTAAACCCAGTGGACCGCAGGCTAAATTCCCCCCCCCCTCCCTGCACCCCCCATCCTCCTTTTAGGCGATAGGGAGGGAACCGAGGGATGCTTGTGCCGTTTGTGCCACCGCGTGAAGGCGCTGGGTATACGAAGAGAGATTAAGGTGTTTGCATATCATTTAGTCAACACTCTCATATATCAAGTAATTTCTCCCTCGTTTGCATACCTACACACACACACACACACATAAACATACACACAGACTCTCTCCCCGTTTCTGCCTCCTTCCCCTCCCCTCTCTCTCACACACACACACACACACACACACACACACACGCACACACACACACGCACACACACACACACACACACGCACACACACACACACACACAGCAACAATTGTGGAGGGAGTTTCATCTAACAGGTGGAACTACGGCGGTGTCTGCGGTAATGTGGGTTACTTTACACTCGCTGGCTTAAAAGGACAAGGAATTCTCTATCAGTAATAATAATAATAATAATAATAACAATATTAATAATAATAATAATAAAAATAATTTATGTGCCTATTACGCGTTTCTCACATCTAAAAAAAAAATCGTCTTTTAATAGCCCCCCCCAAACAAATCAGGAACCCCCACAAAAAAACCGGACCCCCCCCAAAAATATCAGGACCCCCCCCCAAAAAACACCTTGACCTCTGACCCGGAAGTCTGCTAAAATGAGGTCAAATCTAGACAATGTTCAGTCATTATACCGCTATTAGTGGTGATGAAGGAAGGTGTGACGTGCTGGGATGATGATGATGATGATGATGGGGAGGGGGAGGAGGAAGTGAAGAAACTGGGGAGAGAGAGAGAGAGAGAGAGAGAGAGAGAGAGAGAGAGAGAGAGAGGGGCATTTTCTGTCTGACGAATATATACGGGAAAGAACGAAACATTTTGAAAGACCCGTAGTAAATATGTGGTTTTTTTCAGTGGCTTTCGCTCGTTGTCAATTTGTTTCGGACGGTATTGGGAAGGCGATGGTTCTTTGTACACACGAAACAAACACACACACAAACAAACACACGAGGGGTCCCACACTATCTAAAATTATTATAGCTCCTTATTGTACAAGATTATCATTATTATAACAATTATTATTATTATTATTATTACTACTACTATTAGTTTTATTATTATTATTATTATTAATGTCCTGCGTGGATTTCAAAACTACACTAACCAGGGAAAAACACCAAACAAACACTATATATGGCAAGCTTATAAAAAACAGGCCTACAAACGGGGGGGGAGAGGTTGCAAAATCATTAGGACATTATGAATTGGACATTGAGTTTAGTGTCCGATTAATTCACCCTGTGTGTGTATTTTTTTCTTTCTCTTTCTGTCTTTAATCTGTCTTGATTCTCTCTCACACACACACTCTCTCTCTCTCTCAATCCTACTCTGCCCCATCTTCTCCCCAGTACCTATGGCGCTACCGGGATCGAGGGGTACTAGTTCCTGGCTACCCGGCACTGCTCCACACCCTCTTCCCGGCGCTACCCGAGTATGTGACAAGGATAGACGCTGTATACGAGAGGAAGAGGGACAGCAATATCATCTTCTTCGTCGGTAAGTCTGTAAGCCCCCGTCTGTCTCGCTCTATAGAGATACGGAAGGAAGTAAGGGATATTAGCTTCCTTGTCGGTAAATGTGGATGGTTTGGTGTCTCGCTATGAATTCCGGACCGTGATTCGAATCCCATGAAGCGTAGTTAGACGGACGCTGATTCTCTCTCTCAGGTGCTAATTACCCCCCCGTCGCCCCCACAGGTAAATACTACTACTAAATCTCTCTTTCTCACAGGTGCTAATTACCCCCCTTCCCCCTCCACAGGTAAATACTACTATGTGCACAACGGTAACACGCTGGTGGAGGGGTCGCCGCGCCCCCTCACTCACCTGGGTATACCTGAACACATTACGCAGATCGATGCTGTCTTCTACTGGCCTAGAGCGGAAAAGACCTACTTCTTCACGTAAGTACTCATGTAGGTGGGTGGGTGGGTGGGTGGGTGGGTGGGTGGGTAGGTAGGTTGGTTGGCAAGCTTTTGGAAGGTGGGAAGGAGGGAGTGTTGGCTGGTTGGTTGGTGGGTAGGTAGGTAGGTAGGGTGTGTTCGTAGTAGGCAAGAGACAGGAAGAGAAACAGGAAGGTAGTGAGAAAGAATTACAGACAGGGAACAAGGGAAGAGGGAGAAAGAAAGAGGGAGAGAGAGAGAGAGAGAGAGAGAGAGAGGCAAACACAGCAGCACAGAAAAAAAAATCACAAAGAATGGATATAGATGTGAATACAAACAGACACAGACGAGGAACAGGAGGGGTAACAGAAACAGAGAAACACAGACGGAGTACAGAAATAAAGATACAGGTCAAATGAAAATACAGACAGGCACAGAGAGGTCAGAGGTCAAGACAGGTAAAATAGACAGGTACAGAAACACAGCTGAGGTCAGAATAAGGAGAGATGTACAGAGTGGCACAGAAACAGGGTAGAAGTCACGATGATATAACTACAGGGAGGCACAAAAATAAGGTAACGCAAGACGAATAATGCAACTCTACCAACAAACACTATTAACAATCTACATGAGTTACCCCCTTTTCTCTCTCTCTAGGCTGGGTGGGGGAATCTTCTCGTCTGTGGGCATTGGTGTCTTGTTCAACCACTTCAAACAGATCACTTTAACAACTTTACCACCGCCACCACCAAATGATTATAAGTTCTCGTGCTGGGGCTTTTATAAGTAACTTTCATGGACTCTTTCACTACAGTAACTCTTTCCTAAGCTTCATAATATTGGCTGGTTTCTTGGAGCTTTCTTCACTGCGTTACATACTGGCTTAAACCTCTTCTAGACTCTCCACCCCCTCCTTGACCTTTAACCTCCGACCTCCCACTTCCTCCCAAAATTCATCCCTCCTCCTCCTCCCCCCCCTCTCACTCCTTTTCCCTTCCCCCCCCCCACTCCACTACCCCAACCCCCTCCTCTATACACTCTCCCCTCCTACAACCCCTCAACTCCCACTTCAATCCTGACTCCTCCTCTGTTACAGCTCCACCCCTCTCCCCAACTTAAATCTCCCCTCTCTAATCCCCTCCCTCCATCCCTAACCTCCATCCAACCCGTCTAACCTTCATATTTCCCCCTATTCCACACCCCCAACCTCCATTAAAACCTCTCCTCCCCGCCTACCCCACTACCCCAACCCCTCCTAACCCCACCTCCATAACTCACACCTATCTCCCCCAGAATTCCCAATCCCTCAACCCTTCCTCTAACTTCCCCAGTCTTCCCAATCCCTCTAACTCCTAATCCCCCCTCTAAATCCTCCTAATCCCCCTTCTAATCCGTTCTAATCCCCTCTTTGGTCCCTCAGACGGCAGGGCTACTTCCGGTACAACGAAACGGCCCAGCGCATGGACCCCGGATATCCAAAGCACATGGGGAAGTGGAATGGTCTACCCGATAATATTGATACGGTCTTCACCTGGACTGATGGTAAGGAGGGGGGAGGGAGGGAGGGAGGGGGGGATAGATAGATAGGTTGATGGATGGATGGGTGGTTGGGTGACTGGGTGGTTGGATGGATGTATGGTTGGGTGGTGGGTGGTGGATAGATTATAGTGATAGATGGGTGGGTGGGTGAGTTGGTGAGTGGGTGGATAGATAGATGGATGGGTGGATGGATGGGTGACTGGATGGATGGATGGGTGGGTGGTGGATAGATACAGAGATGGATGGATGGGTGAGTCACTGAATAGAGGGGTGGATGGATGAATGTCTTGCTGGATTGTTGGATGGATGGATGGAAGAATAATGCGATAATCAAATACTTCATGCAGTCAAAAGATACATATGTCACTTCAGAAGAAAAATACAATAACAACAAATCACAGTGGTTTTACAGTGACAAGGAAAGGGCTTTGGTAGGCGAAATAAATCCAGGAACTTGAAATTTCGGTTCATAAATCACCCAAGACGGATTACTAAGACGCAAAGTGAAAGGTATACTAATTAGACAGGTAAAGAGTGAACGTGGAAAAGAACACAGGTATATATATTGCAAAAATCCTCCCTTCCCTAAATTCCAGAGCTTTGACTAGTAATAAATCCCCCAATTCCAGAGCTTTGACTAGTAATAAATCCTCCAATTCTAGAGCTTTGACTAGTAAAAATCCCTCAATTCTAGAGCTTTGACTAGTAATAAATCCTCCAATTCTAGAGCTTTGACTAGTAATAAATCCCCCAATTCTAGAGCTTTGACTAGTAATGAATCCTCCACTTCTACAGCTTTGACTAGTAAAAATCCTCCACTTCTACAGCTTTGACTAGTAAAAATCCTCCAATTCTAGAGCTTTGACTAGTAAAAAAATCCTTCTTTCCCTAAATTCTAGAGCTTTGGTTCCTTCTTCCTTGTATAAAAAAAATGAGGAAGCACCACAGGACTCGACTCTACCTGAACACATCATTAGAGAAGCAATTAGAGATGTAATTAGGGGCCATTACCTTGTCATTAGCGTTTTATACAGAATTATGGTATTAATTAGTCGGAAATAATATTGTGGATTACCTGGATATCAAATTAATTAGACAGGTATTGAACAGGTGTAGGAGGTAGAAATCTTAGAAATCTTACCTGAGATATTAAAAAGGATTCTCTCTCTCTCTCTCCCCCTCCCTCTGACCTCCTGTCTTTCATTCTGTGTTGATTTTCTTACAATTTATCAAACACCTCTCTCTCTTTCTCTCTCTCTCTCTCTCTCTCTCTCTCACACAAACACACACACACACTTCTGACCTCCTTCCTCTCCTTCATTCTCCGTGTTGATTTTCTTACAATTTATCAAACCCTCTCTCTCTCTCTGTCTGTCTGTCTCTGTCTCTCTCTCTCTCTCCCAGGTCAGTCCTATTTCGTCTCTGGCACCGATTACTGGAGATACAACAACAAAAGGTACGGTAATCACTAATTTCCTCAAAGTTAAGATCTTTTCACTAACATTCCCAAGCTTAAGAATGATTGTAAGATTGGAAGCTTATAATTCTACCTTCGTTTCTACGCTTCCCAATTCTCATCTACCACACACTTCACAACTCTCATCTACCACACTTCACAACTCTCATCTACCACACACTTCACAACTCCCATCTACCACACACTTCACAACTCATCTACCACACACTGCACAACTCCCATCTACCACACATCACAACTTCCATCAACCACACACTTTACAACTCTCATATACCACACACTTCACAACTCTCATATACCACACACTTCACAACTCCCATCTACCACACACTTCACACCCCAATAAGAGTGAATAAATCCCCTTCACTCTCACTCCTACACCCACCACACACTTATACACCCAAATAAGAGTGAATAAATCCTTTTCACTCTCACCCCTACACCTGCCCCACACTTACACACCTGTTAGCATGAATATTCACCTCTAACGGCTTCATTACACCTTGTAGAAACACCTGCCCTGGCTGTGTATGATTGCTGTATATATATAATCCATTACTGTATTAAAGCTATCAGACAGGAATTTTAAATTTCAGTGGAATTTATTTTGCTGCATAAACCTGGATAATTTCTCTTGCAAAAATAAATAAATGAATAAATAAAATAACTGGTAAATGGATGGTGCAATTTCTGGAGTTTTATCTGAAAATGAAGCTACTTGGATAATCTGTTTACATCATGCGCTTGTTTATCATAGAATAATAATAATGACAAACATAAGAGCAATAATAATAATAATAATAATAATAATAATAATAAAATTAATAATCCTTCACACCTGCAGGATCCGACCGAGTGAAGGTTACCCCAAGAACGCACCCTCCACCTGGGCCAACTGCTCCCCCACAGTATACTCTTACACCAGCGCTCGCACTCACGCACCGGAGCCCTAGAGGGTGTTGGGGGGGAAGGGAGGTGACATCCGGGGACGTGGGTGGTAGTTCGGTCTTGTGGTCAGAGAGCCCAGCACGGACGAAAAGGAACCAATCACGGACCATTCAAGTAACCAGTCGGAGCGGTACCATACTCCGATGAGGGAATTACGAACAGACGATCAGGAATGAGTGAATATCTACGGACAAGTGGCCACCAATCAAGGACAAGTGGTAGCCAAGCACTGACGAGTAAAGGACGATAAAGAAACCAATCACGGACAATAAGGTTAACTCTGAAGAGGGAAGACGAAAGGAAGAAGAAGCAGAAGGGTTAAAGTGTATGCTAGGAACTTCAATTACGCTCTGTCCTTTTCTGTATTTATTGCCTTCATATTTATACCCAACATTAAACCCCCTTTGTACTATACTATGTGAGGAGCTGCTATATAAATAATCTAATCACTAGAGAAATAATGTACATAAACGTATTTAGTGTATTTAGGTTAAGTAACTTCCGCGGGAGATATGTAACCCGTCTCGATTTTTGGGACTGAATATGATTTTAATGATGAAGAAAATATACCCTTTAATATTGGATGGCTTACACTCACACCCAAACACAGTAAAAGTATCGCAATAGACTTCTTCTCAAATATCTATCTATCTCTGTTGCCCTTATTGGAGCATTTTTTACGCACAAATTAACATCACCAGCATAAAATTGTCACCCTCTAGAATTCATTGCATCGAGGTAAAATTCGTATGGCGCATTTTGTCCCCTAAACCAAAACAGATATGAATTTTTTAACATTAAACTAATACAATACTTTTTCATGTTTAGACTTTTAATATGCATTTTGTAATTTACCAAAAAAATACACAATCTTTGACGTGACACCAAAGTAACCAAAACTGACCTTTTTTTTTTTTTTTTTTTTTTTTTCGAGTCGCCAGTTATTTGGTTTTGAGAAATGCTGATGGAAAGAAAGCAACTATCTCTCCCCCAAGCTTTCTAGACAGCAAAGATACCAAATATATTACGACGAGTGGAGAGCTAGGTGACAAAAAAATTAAAACAGAGGAGTTAGTGTTTCTGTACTTAACACGGCTGGCCAGGTATATTAAAAAAAAAAAAGCAAAAAAACAAAGATTATTTCAACCTAGATAACTGTTCGTTTATTCATGTTTTCTTTTCTGGTCTCTAAAATTATCTTCAGTCCTTAAAATCATTCGTAAAAACACAGTGTAATGAAAACAAAACTAATTTACATCCACTGAAACGGAACTATGGACAGAAGGGCTTTACGTGGGGCGCAAAACACATGTCCTAATTCTTCTTTGCTCTGCTTTCACTAAAATTTAAGTTCCGATGCGTGACCCACGAGAATTTCATCACGATTTTGACACCACCTTTTTCTTCTTTTAGTCTTGTAACTGTCTGCAAGGCGTTAAAGAGACAGACAGACAACAAACTCTCTATTATTCGGTGATATTTTTGTAAACAGGTTCTCAATACTGCGCGACAATTTACACCTCACACACCCACACACACACACACACACAAACATTCAGACACACACACACACACACACATCAAAAATACTTCTGGTGGGAGTTTTACGATGAGAAATACTTACTTTATCGCGAAATACTTAAATAACTCTGCTTCTTTCTTGTATTTTCAATAATCTTTATCCTATTATTTTAAAACAGTTAGGGACAAAATTACCTATAATACCGTCAACTCTGCTTCACGGCCATGGGAAATTCTCTCTTCCTCTCTCTCTCTCTCTCAGCGGTGGAAAATTAGTCAACAGAACAGTGGAAAGCAGACACAAAGGCAGATGATGGAAACTTATGCCCCACACTGTATTGTACGGCCGGATACAAAAGGCTACTAACTTTTTATCTCTCTCTCTCTCACGTCTGTCTCTCCACTACCAGCTAATATTTCCAAGCTGCGGGAGGCCTGGTGTGTTTCCCTGCCCACAGCTCCGATAAAATGACGGACGTGTAAAAAGTGTGAAGCAGACTTGATGGCATTGCAGACGAACTTTTGACTCTCCCTGTACTTATACCCTGACCAGCCTACCAGTGCAAGGTGTTGAAATTTTTTGCCCACCTCGCATCTACTGCCATTAGTAGCTCTAGTAACTTATGAGGTAATTTTAGGTGGTAACGAATTACCCGCGTTCTCAGTGACGTAGGAGGCCCTCTTAGCACCTCTCCCTTAGCGATTTGATCCAGTGACGTATATTCCAGACGATTTTTGCTTGACAGACGATTTTGTTCAAACTTGGGAAAGAAATCTAGTCGAAGGAACAAAAAGAAAACTACCTAACCCCCCAATTTAAAAATTCAAACTTAAAATCGTTAATATACCGAACTCCCAATTCAAAAATTCAAACTTAAATAAATTCGTTAATATACCTAATCCTTCAGTTCAAAAAATCAAAATAAATTATAAAATCGTTAATATACCTGACCCCCGCAGTTCAAAAATTCAAATAAAATCGTTAATCCCAGTTCAAAAGTTCAAACATCGTTTATCCCCGTTCAAAAATTCAAACAAATAAAATCGTTATTGCCCAGTTCAAAAATTCAAACAAATAAAATCGTTAATCCCCCAGTTCAAAAATTCAAACTTAAAACCGTCTGTAACTGGCAAGAGTTAAAAAAAAAAAGTTATGGGACTGAAAGGGCTAATTTTGAACTTTCCATATATATAAAATCCCGTGTTATCTTTACGCCGCTGATAAGGACGTCTGAACCGATAACACGAGAGGAATACTATCAGCACTGAATCCGGTGACGTCACTTTTAATTTCGGTGACCTCACTTAAAACCGGTGACGTCACTTTGGATTCCGGTGACGTCATATAACTCCGTGACGTCACTATCCTTATCTCTAGGCGGGAGATAGACAGACAGATAGACAGAGATAGAGAGAATCTTAACACGCGTCCTGCAGTCATTACGGGGCTATAATTACCGATGACCTTACGCGGAAATACAAGTCGCCCTCAAATCACCCATCACGTCATTAATAACCCTGGTTCCTTGACGGCTGAGAATTGGACCCTTCTAGTTATTTTTTTTTTTCACAGTTTGCCAAAGATACGCATATATATTGTTGTTATTATTATTATTATTTTTTTATATCTCGCAAGACGCACTATTTTGGGAAGCTGGGCGATGGAATTTCTTACGAGGGATACGTTCTTGATGGGAGCGCCGTAACAACTCTTCCTCGGCGATTTAGTCTGCGCGTTACACCTTGACTCTCTCTCTTGGGCTGCTAGAGTTGTCATGACGGTGTAACAGTTATTTTGTGACAGTCATTTCAATCCTGACAAGTGACATGGAAATGAGCATGAGACTGAACTATGAGAACGAATCGCTAAGGGAAGGAGTTAGGGAGCTATCAAAACTGACGAGACAAATAACATGGGAAAGAACATGAGAGTGAACTATGAGAACAAATCGCTAACGGGATGGAGCTACGCAGCCTTCAAACTGACGAGACAAGTGACAGAGCATGAAACTGAACTATGAGAACAAATCGCTAACGGGAAGGAGCTACGGAGCCTTCAAACTGACGAGAACGGCACTTTGCATTAGAGTGACCGTAACATTAACCTGTTTGATATTTTTCTGAACACAGGTTTTGATAATGTGAACACCTATATGAACAAGTGTACAGCGTGGCTCCTGTACAATTCCACCCCTTCACTACGAGGATCTCCCCAAAATTAATCCTCCAGTAACGAGTAAATAAGGAAATAAATATAAGCTCTTCGTGCTGAAATGTTGCCTGCTCATCACAATGCAAAATCAACTTTATAAGACTTCCTCCGTCTAGTTAATATACTTTCCGCTGTTTCTACTTATCTACCACTTCCAGCCTAGTGTAGTTGTGTAGGTGTAAGGGCTTGTACATACTTTCTACAGAGCCTGACTTTTTTGTATACGGAATAAAATGTAACAGAAGACTTTATCACCTGTGTTTACCGTTACCTGACCCCTTCACTACGGTGTGTGTGTGTGTGTGTTTTATTGTACACACACACACACACACACACACACAGGACTTCTTGCGTGCTGTGGGGACGGCTCAGGCAGCGTTGGTGGCGTCTGTCATACATCATTTAATCATTTCCAACTCCCACTGCCATCCGTGCCCACACCGGCAGACTGAGCCGCGTTATTTATGGACCACCCTGGATTTATTATTTATTTGTTTACCTGTCTATTTGTTTATCTATCTATAAATAACATCTATCACTGTATACTACTTACTTCAAACAACAATAATAATAATAAATAATAATAACAATACTACTACTAATACTAACGATAATAATAATAATAATAACAGCAATAACAATAATAATAATAACAGCAATAATAATAATAATAATAATAATAATAATAATAATAATAATAATAATAATAATAATAAATAAAAAAATAAAAAAACACGCAAGCACTACTCTGAACACCAACTGAACACACACACGCATACACAAAATCTCACTCACTCAATACACAGAGAAAAATTCCATACACTTTCCATTAAAATCATCAAGAGTAAAAACACATATATACGCTTTTTTTTTGTTGTTGCCCGGCGAATAGTGTATAGACTGGCTTGTGAGTCGGGCGTAAAGTGTGTAGGTGTGAGGAATAAGAGAGGTGTATTCTGGTTAATATAGCCAGTGAGCAGGTGTTGGGGCATGAGAGAGGTTTATTTTGGTGTAAAGTGTGCAAGCGTGAGGCATAAGAGAGGTGTATTCTGGTTAATATAGCCAGTGAGCAGGTGTTGGGGTGAGGTGTGTTGTGGGAGGTGGATGGGGGAGTGAGAGGAGGATGGAGGGGAAAAGAGGAGGATAGAGGAAGAGAAGAGGATGGTGGAGAGAGGAAGAGAGGGGAGAGAAGAGGAGACAGGGACAGAAGAGGAAGGTGGAGAGGAGAAGAGTGGGAGAAAAGAGAGAGAAGGATGGAAAGAGGGAGAAGGGAAGATGATGGAGGGGAAGGGAAAAAGATGCTGAGAAAGTAAGAAGGAAAGATGCAAAGTGGGAGAGAGAGAGAGAGAGAGAGAGAGAGAGTCACACTACATGGGTACACACACAATCCTAGTTTTATGGGGAAAATGGAGTGCAATTAATTTACAGAACCAAGAAACCCCACCTTCTGCCAGTGGGGGAAGTGACCCGCTCCCACCCTGTATAAACGCACAAGAGGGTAAAGAACTGACAAGAAAAATAAACCCTCTATTTAATCGTAAGAACACGCGTACGGTCGCACTCCTTCATCCTCTTTAATGACCGCCCCCGCGAGAGGTCGAACCCG
>JAGKTI010021494.1:0-15725 GCA_018397915.1 Birgus latro | reverse complement strand
CTAGGGTTGGTGGCGGTACAATCAGAGGAGAGGGAGAGTGGCCATGTGCAGTTTGCCACATGGGTGTGGGAAGTAATTCCATCTTGTGCAGTGTTTGTGATAGATGGGTGCACAAGAGATGTAGTGGTATTAGAGGTAGACTGCGAGATAATGCTGATTTCATGTGTGCGGTGTGTCGGGGAGAGCAAGTGGAGATTGTTAGGCGTGAGAGGGTTGAACTTGCAGGTGAGTCTCTTGAGTGTGTGGAGGAGTTTTGTTATCTGGGAGACATGTTATGTGCCGGAGGTGGGGCTGGAGTTAGCTCGGTTGCTAGAGTGAGAAGTGGTTGGAAGAAGTTCAGGGAGCTGTTGCCTCACCTGGCATTGAGAGGACTCTCCTTACGTGCTAAGGGGTCTTTGTATGCAGCATGTGTTAGGAGTGTGATGCTGTATGGTAGTGAGACCTGGGCAGTAAAGGAAGAGGATATTCGCAGGTTTAAACGTACAGAAATGACAATGATTAGGTGGATGTGCAGTGCGTCCCTGCGTGCAAGGCCTGGGGGGGGCTGGGTTTACGATAGAAGAGTTGAGAGGTAGGATGGGACTGGAGTGTATTGGTGTTGTGATGAGGAGAGGTAGGCTGAGGTGGTTTGGACATGTGGAGAGGATGGGGGATGATAACTGGGTACAGAGGGTGAGAAGTGTTAATATTAGGGGAGGGGTTGGGAGGGGTAGACCGAGAAAGACATGGGACGAGGTCATTAAATGTGACTTAAGGGTTAAGGGACTGAATAGGGAGGCTGCCAGAGATCGAGCAGCGTGGAGAGCCGCCATTAGGTGACCAAGGCCGACACATGCAAGCATGTTGGAGCCTTCAAAAACGAAAAACGAAAAAACTGGCCTCGATACTAACAAGGCATATGGGCCTGAAGGAGTCCATCCTGTTGTCCTCAAAAAGTGTGCTTCTGTGCTTACACAATATTCTTTCTGATCTTCAGTATGGGTTCAGTCAGGAACACTCCACTGGCGATCTTCTCACCTACCCTTCAGACTCCTGGTCATCCTCCTTTCAGGACATTTGCGAAAGCTTTGCCACTGCACTTGACATCTCAAAGGCTTTTGATCGAGTCTGGTATAAATCTTTAATTTCCAAACTACCCTCTTACGGTTTCTATCCTTCTATCTGTGCCCTCAACTCTAACTTCCTTTCTGTTCGTTCTATAGCTGCTGTTGTAGACGGCCAACGTTCTTCTCCTTGATCTATCAACAGTGTTGTTCCTCAGGGGTCTGTCCTATCACCAACTCTTTTCCTTTTATTCATCAATCACCGTCTAAGCTGTACATCTAACCCTATCCACTCGTATGCTGATGATTCCACCTTTCACCTTTCCATTCGGTTTCCGCAACGTCCATCTCAGCAGTTAATTCAACAAAAAAAGGATGAGGCTATGGCACACCTCATGTCTGATTTGGCTCTTTTCTCTAACAGGGATAAAAATAATCTTGTTTTTAATGCATCAAACAGTTCTTACACCTATGAACCCAACAAAATCTTCCACAGGAGTACACACTAATGTTTAATAATGTCCAGCTCAGTCCTGTATCATCCTTGAACATGCCTGGGGCTTCATTCACTAGGGACTTATCTTGGAAAGAACCTCTTGCGAAGTCTGCTTCCAAGAGATTAGGTGTGATAAGCCGACTCCGAACCTTCTTTACCCCTGCACAGTTGTTAACTTTATACACGGTTTTTATTTGTCCCTGTGTGGAGTACAAATCTCGTGTGGGGAGGCTCCCCACATACAGCACTTCTCAATAGGGTTGAGTCAAAGGCTTTTCGTCTCATTAACTCTCCTCCTCTTACTGGCTCCCTTCAACCTATGTCTCTTTGCCGCACTGATGCATCTTAATTTCTTTTCCATCGCTGCTTCAATGGCCACTGTTCCTCTGAACTGTCTGCTTGCATCCCTCCACCTCTACAACAGGCACGTAGCACCCGTCTAGGAACAAACTCTCATCCCTTTTCTGTCCAAGTCTCTAATGCAAGAGTTAGCCGTTACTCCCAGTCCTTCTTTTATGTAACAGGTCAACTCTGGAACTGTCTTCCTCTGCCTGTATTTTCTACTTCCTATGATCTCCAGTCTTTTAAATGCAGTGTGTCCAGGCATCTTGAATTAAACGGATCTTGAATTTGGCTCTCTTTTGTGTTGTTTTTGTTCTTTCTTGAAAGGAACAGTTTGTGGGCCAATGGCCTTTTGTTCCTTCATCCTTGTATTTAAGAGGGAAAAAAAAAAAAATGGAAGTGCAGCTTGGACCTTGTTGGAAGAACAAGTCAAGAGTGAGGGCAGTGGAAATGAGTTATTTGAAAGAAGCATGTGGAGTTACATGGAGAGACAGACTGAAAAATGAGGAAGTGAAGGAGTGGTGTGGTGTGGATGTGGATGTGATAGAAAGCGTTAGGAGAAATACACTGAGGTGGGTTGGCCATATGGACAGGATGGAGAGCGAGAGACTAACGAGGAGAATGTATGCAAGTGAGGGAGAGGTGGGATGAGGGAAGGGGAGGGAGAGGTGGGGTGAGGGAAGGGAAGGCCGAGGATGAGATGGAGGGATGGAGTGGAGAGGTACAGGCAAACCCCAGTTCTATCTACCTATCTATTGCCAGACGCCTCAATCCCGCACGGGGTGGCCACAAACAATTCGCCTCCACGTCACTCTGTCCCCTGCCATTTCACTACCACGCTCCCAACTCACACCCCCCTCTCTCATATACCTCTCCACTCCATTCCTACATCTCATCCTCGGCCTTCCCCTCCCTCTCACCCCCTCCACCTCACTCACATACACTCTCCTCGTCAGTCTTTCACTCTCCATCCTCTCCACATGCCCAAACCACCTTAACATGTTTCTCCTAATGCTTCCCATCACGTCCTCAACCACACCACAACGCTCCTTCAATTCCTCATTTGTTAGTCTGTCTCTCCATGTGACTCCACATGCTCCTCTCAACTAACTCATTTTCACTGCTCTCACTCTTGACTTCTGTCCTTCCTTCAGGGTCCAAGCTTCACTTCCATATGTTAGAGTTGGTATCACAATACTGTCATGTAACAACTTTTTAACTTCCATACTCACCTCCCTGTTTCTTATCACTGCTTTCAACGAACCAGCAACCTTCCTTCCCAGCTGCACCCTTTCGAGCACTTCACCCTCCAGACTTCCATCCTTACTCATCACACTGCCCAAGTACTTAAATTCACTCACATTCTCCATATCCTTCCCATCCAATCTCACTGTACATTCACTGGCTTCACTTCTCTTGAAGACCATCACTTTACTCTTCCCTACATTCACCTTTAGATTCCGTTTCGTACACACTCTCCCAAACTCATCTACCAAGCCTTGCAGCTCCCCTTTGTCTTCGCTCAACAACACAGTATCATCTGCAAACAACAGTACAGGGAGTTTCCAAACACTGCCCTCTCTCACTTGGGCCACTCCAACATCCACTGCCCAACCTTGTATCTCTTTTATAACCCCATCCATGTACAGACTGAACAACCATGGAGACATGACACATCCTTGTTTCAATCCAACCTTCAAATGGAAAGATTCACTCAGTTTGCCATCCATACACACTGCAGCCTTAGCACCCTCATACATACTCTTCACTGCCTTCAACAACTTCCCAACCACTCCATATATTCTTAATACCTTCCACAAACCTTGTCTATCCACCCTGTAATATGCTTTCTCCAGATCCATGAAGGCTGCATACAACTTCTTGCCCTTCTCTAGAAACTTTTCCACTAATGATCTAAGAATGAATATCTGGTCTACACAACCTCTTCCCTTCCTAAAACCTCCTTGTTTTTCTCCAACTAATTCTCCTGTAATTTCCCTAAACGATGCAATTGGTTAAATAAAAACCCATCGCTGGGTGGGGTATCATAAATCGGGACTGATTTACCATGTAAAGTATAGGGATGCATTTTTGAGCCTTGGGTTTCCACCCCATCAAGTCCTAAACCCATCAAAATGAATAAAAAAAAAAGTTTAAAGCCAATCTAAATGAGCTAACAGTTGTAAAATAAGCTAACCTAAGCCTAAACCAGTGCCTGTCTCACATGTACCTAGGCAAGATCACTGGAGAATACAATCTCTGACTCGTATTCAAATTTGGTAGAGAAGAAGCAGCAGCATTGCATACAGTACAATCCCACCATCAGATGGTCCCAGGACAATTAGACAAACATCTGTTATGCATAATAATAATGTATGAATGATGTAGAATTGTCCAAGGTGAGAAATGTTGTGATGGAGAAAAGTTGTTTTAACATTACTGGGGCTAACACTGAGCTCTGTGGGACTCCACTTGTTACTTCCCTCCATCTAGACATCTTGTCCTTTATTGCTGTCCTCATTTGTCTGCCTCAAAAAGTCTCTCATCCACTCCAGAAGGTTTCCCTTCAGTCCTCCTATGTGCTCCAAAGTCAACATTAGTCGCTTGTGGGGTACCTTGTCAAAAGCTTTCTCCAAGTCTAAATACACACAATCCACCCAATCGTCTCTCTCCTGTAGGACGTCAATTTCTCTTGTGTAAAAGCTCAACAAGTTGGAAACACATGACCATCCACTTCTGAATCTAAACTGGCTTTCAGCCAAAATGTTCATCTCCAGATATTTTATCCATCTGTCTTTCAGGTTTCTCTCACACAATTTTGCAACGATGCTGGCCAGGGACACTGGTCTATAATTCAAGGGTTCCTCCTTGTTTTCTCCCTTATAAATTGGTACCAAATTGGCCCTCTTCCATTCCTGAGGCACTTTCCCCTCTTTCAGAGAACACACAATTAAACCATGAATCTTATCCGCCAGTTGTTCTCTGCATTCCTTCAGTACCCAATTCGAGATTCCATCCAGTCCTGGGGCTTTCCTTACAGCCTGAGTTTCCAATAATTTATACACTTCCACTTTTACATCTTTTATCACTACATTTCTGGCCACTCCCACCCTCTCCACAAAATCCCTTTCTTTAGTGAAAAACGATTGGGAACATTTGTTCATTATTCCAGCTTGCAATGCTGCATCATTAGACCTCTCCTTCTACTTTCAGTTTAGTGATTCCTTCCTTTGTTTCAACTGGCTGTTAACAAATCTATAAAACAGTTTGGGTTCTTCCTTACATTTGTCAATTATACCTTTTTTAAATTTCCTTTCTTCCTCTCTACATATACTTGTATATTCATTTCTAGTTCTTCTATATTTTTCCTTTGTTCTAGTATTACCTCTCTTTCTCCAGTTGTTCCATGCAATGTCCCTCTCTTTTTTGGCTCTCACACACCTTCTGTTAAACCAATCCTTTTTCCTATTTTCTTTTCCACTTACTCTTAGCATATATTTTCCACTCCTGAATTATAGAGGTCTAGAAAGACATCCCACTTCCTCTGTATCTCTCGTTTCTCTGAATTTTCTCCAGTCAGCATTTTCAAAAAATTTCGTCAATCCTGTAAAATTTGCTTTCCCAAAGTTATATCTTCCATGCCTATAAAGCTCATTTCTTGGTACCACATTCCCTTTTATTATCTGGAACTCAATGACCACATGATCATTTTTTCCTATAGGACACAGATATTTCAAAGATTCAAATACATCAGGTTCTTTGGTTAGCAGTAAGTCTAGTCTTGCTAGCGTGTCATCACTTCTGAATCTTGTCTCTTCTTTGACCCGCTGGGTCATTACATTACTTATTGCTATATTTAACAATATAGTGCCCCACGAATCTTCACTGCCTCGTAAGTCCCATTCCTCCCAGTTCACCTCTTTACAATTAAAATCACCCATCAGAATTATGTTGTTGCTTTTCTCAATCACTGTCTGTAGATAACTAACCATGTCTGACAATATCTCCTGGTGTTCATCAGCATTCCATGCCCTTGTCTTAGGGGAAACATATACTACTGTGATGTCTCTCTTGCCATTCTCTCCAGTTTCTAATTTCATATTTATATTTACAGTATCCACGTTGATGTTGCTCCTCACTGCTATCATCACACCTCCCGTTTTTTATTTTCTGTCTCTTCTCCACAGTTTGTATTTACCATCTCCCATATGAATATCAATATCCTCTCTTAACTTGCTCTCTACAGAGTACATAACATCTGGTTCATGTACCCTCAAGAAATCGTTGATTTCTAACCTAGCCGATACTAAACCATCAACATTAGTATATGCCACCTTCAAACTCTTTCCGTGTTTTTTCTTCCCTCATCTCTCCCTCTCTCCACTTCCTCAATTTCTGATCCATAACTCTCCAATAGAACAGTCTTCTCTTCCTCCGTTCTCTGTTCGTTTTTTGCCTTTGCTTCCTTTACTAACTCCTTTATTTTAGCTCTTTCTTCCTTATTTGCATCTCTTCTTATCCAGACATTCTTGAATCCCTATTTGTCTGGTAATTTCCAAGCTCTGTGAATGATTTCATTTACAATCACCTGAGACTTAAACTTTAAAGTGGCCTCGCCCCTCCCACTTCGTATTTTCCTAACCTAAATACTTTCTTCAATCTTTTCTTAAGCTTCGTTGTTACCCTCCATAACTACTGATGCTATCTCTTTAACCTTACTCAGCTCTTCTCTATCCCTTTCTGATCTTACTGTCATACGTTTTTCTTTTATTCCTGAAAATATCACACATTTTTTTCTTATCTGCTACATCCCTGACTATAGATTCTCTACTTCTTAGTACCCTAATCACTTCTTTCTCCACCTTTTCCTTGCTTTGTTATTCTATAATCTCATTCAAATTTATATTTCCTTCCTCTTGAATATTCTTCCACCCTTTGTGTTGCTCCCTGATTTCCTAAATGTGCTCATCTTGAATCCTTGATTTTGATTTATACTCATCTAATTTGCTCTTTATCCTGTCTCTTTCTTCTTCCAACCTCTTATTTTCCCTCTTCAGCCGTTTTATTTCATTTGAGGCAGATTCATTACTCACTTTTAATTCTGTAACTTCTCTTGTTCATCTCTGCATGCACAAACTTTTTCTAACTTACTCTGGAGTACCTTGATCTCTTTTCCCTGCTCTAAGGTCCACTCCCGTAACTCTCTAATTACTGACCATACATTTTCCAACTCCTGGACATTCCTCTCTGCCACTCTTTCCACTCCTGCTACTCTTGTTTGGTTCAGTTTAGTACTTCCTCTACTCATATCTCATTGGAAAAGCCTGGAAATTCCTCGCCAACAGATGTACACGAACAACTTTCTTCCTCCGTCATGATGCAACCATACGGAGACTTTTTATTTCCACTGTGTCTGGTACTCTTTTTATGATTGAAACCTGCGATTCTTTACTAATATTCCACAGGACCACTACTCACGCACTCATTCACATAATCACAATAAGCTGTTCATCTTTTCTATGCTGATTGGACGATTAATTCCAACAATCCACAAGGAGCTCCGTCTCTGTCAGCGACCTGTGTGTGTGTGTGTGTGTGTGTATGCTGTATATGTACTTTATTTTATACACACACACATACACACAGGTCGCCGACAGAGGAGTTGCTCCAAGATGATTGTGGGGAAATAACGCTGAAACAGTGGCGAAAAGGAGACCAGCCTATTGTCATCAGAAGAAATGAATGCATAAGCGTTGCTTATTCATTCACTATTATTATGTGTAAAAGAGGTTTATGTAATTGTCCCAGGGCCATCTGATGGCAGGATTGTATACAATGCTGCTTCCTCTTCTCTATCAAGTAGTAGCAGTAGTAGCTGTTCCCTAAGGAGTCTGGTCGAACTGCCCCAAGTCCCTAAGGAAGGCCACGGCCAAGACCGGGCTTTCCCACAGAGCTCTCAAGGAGTGTATGTTGTGTTGTTGGCACAGATGATTGTGTGCAGTGCAGTCTTCCATAATGTGCTTATTAGTATGGGATGTTGTGTTGCATCCTGGACAGGCACCAGTGATGAAGTCAACCAGCCTCTTCCGATAACTCAAGTGGGCTGGATGATGCCCACATCTCACCCTGGCCAGGTGGACTCTGTCCTCATAAGTGAGATAGGACAGAAGTGTGGATATCAGAAGCCCATGCATGCAGCTGTGTGTTTTCATAAGTAACTGAATGGACCAGCAAGTGATCTGAGTAGGGATATGTTTCTGGAAGCTAGTTTGAGGTGGGTGAGGGGGGAGAGATGACAGTATTTGTGTATGATATCGTGTGCTGGGTGTTTTTTTGATGTTCCTTGTTTTATGGATGTGCTGCCATGTAGTGTAGTGGATGTTGTGCATTTGTGAAGGCTACAGCGTGAATTTGTCTGCCTCTCATGTCTAGGTGATCCCTGACTTTGAGGACTTTGGTTTCTTGGTGTAGGTGGTCTGTGGGTGAGTAGTTGTGCAGCCTGTGATTATTTTTAGGGCCTTGTTTTGTATGGTCTGGAGTGTTGTGGTGTGCTTTAGTGAGATTAGAAGCCCAAGCAGGGTTTCCATAATTCATCGCTGAATGTATATATTGTTTGTATACTGTGGTGGTGGTTTCTTTGTTGTGTCTAAATGTTGGATAGGCAAGGGACCCTAATGCGCTGAGTCTTGGTGTTGTCTTTAATGTTTGTGATGTGTTGTTTAAATGACACTCATGTGTTGTATGTTACACCACGGAGTGTGTGTGTGTGTGTGTGTGTGTGTGTGTGTGTGTGTGTGTGTGTGTGTGTGTGTGTGTGTCGTAGGGGAATATTGGGAATGGTGAGGTGCAGAATGAGACTGTGTTTTGCTCTCCAGTTTGTGAGAAGGGTCACTGTAGATATGGCTGGCGTTATTTTGAGCCCGTTTGTGGTGAGCCACTCATGAAGTGTGTTGAGGTAAGGCTGAAGGATGTGTGCAGCTGTGTTTGCATTTTGGTGTGTACATGTACGTGTTATGTCGTCTCCATGGGACGCTGTGTATTTGTGATGTGTGGGGTGTGGTATGTCGTGCATGTACAGGTTAAAAAGAGCAGGGGAGAAAAAAGATCCTGCTAAATAGTTTGCCAGCCATCTTTTTGTGTTATTGTGCATGTTTGTGTTGAATATTTTGTTTGTGAGGTTGTGGTGGGGGATGGCATCAAAAGCTTTGCTAATGTCTACTGTGACTAGGAGTGTTCTATGTGGTGGCCTAGCTGAATCAATACAATCAAAAATTCTCTGTGCAAGGTCTGTAAGAAGAGTGTTTGTACAGTGCAGTGGCCTAAAACCATGTTGTTATGGGGCTAGGGGGGTGTGAGGTGTAACTAGTTGTAATACCATTCATTCAGTGACTTTGGAGGGGGTGCAGAGGAATGTGATGGGGCGGAATGAGGAAGGAAACGTGGGTTCTTTGTTGGGTATGGGGATAGTGATGACAGTGCCATGCTTCCAGATGTTGGGTATTATGTTGTGTGAGTAGCTGCAGTTTGGTATGTTGGTGAGTGCTTGTATGCCCTGTGGTCCAAGGTGTTTAAGGTGAATGTTACTTATGTTGTCTGGTCCACAGGCAAATGAGTGCTTAAGGTTGCTAATGATGTGCTTTGTCTGGTTGTAAGTGAAAGGTGCGAAGTTTGGGTCTGTGGGGAACTGTCTCTTGTGTTGGATGACATGTCAGTCGTCGCGATGGAGGTTTAGATGGCTGATATGTGAAAGGTGATTGATGAGAGTGTTTGTTTGTTGTTTGATTGAAGGTATGGTGTCTGTTGTTGTGATGGTAGCAAGTGATTGTGTAGTGTTGCTGTTGGAGAGTGTGATGCTGTTTAGTGTTTTGTAGAATTTGCTGGTGTTTGTGATCAAGTGTTTGGAGATAATAATTCCAATTTAGTGTTTACTGTTCTGATATTTTATTGCTTATCTGAGTGTTGAGTTTTTGTATTTGCTGTACGGTGTCTTGTGTGAGGCGTGTTGGGGTGTGTCGTGGTGTGTCCTGGTGACTGATGAGCCCTTGAATTTTTGGTGTGAATTTGGGGTTGTTTCTCTTTCTGTTGCCTATAGGCATGTGTCCTTTGTATTTTGAATAATTTTACTGAAAGTGTGCACAGCAGTGTTGATGTTTGTGATGGATATACTGTTTAATGTTTCAAACTGTTGTTCTGTTTCAGTTGTGAAGGCCTCCCAGTTGGCTCTCTTATAATTAGTGTATAAGTGTGTGTGGCCAGCTGGGGTGATTCTGGTTTTGGTAGTGATGATGATTGGGAGATGGTCAGAGCCAAGGGTTTTGACCACTCTCCAGGATGTTGTGGGGGTGAGGTTTGGGGAATAAAAGGTGATGTCTGGGGATGATGGGAGAAAGAGGGCTTGGTGTGGGATACGGGTATGTTGATGAAGATTATTCAGTATGAAAAGATTATGTTTGGGATTGTAGTACCAGCCCTCTGTCTGTGTCAGGGTTGTTGACATGCCAGGCCAATGCCTTGGTGTTGAAATCACCACCCAGGATAATGTTGGGTATGTTAGTGATGTGGTGTATTTGTGGAGAGTAACTGTGTCGTACTGTGGGGGACGACTGGGGGGGAATGTATGCATTGGTGATTGTTATGTGTGATTTGTTACCAGTTTCGTTTCGTTTCGTTTTTGAAGGCTCCAACATGCTTGCATGCATCAGCCTTGGTCACCTAATGGCGGCTCTCCACGCTGCTCGATCCCTGGCAGCCTCCCCGTTCAGTCCCTTAACCCTTAAGTCACACTTAATGACCTCGTCTAATGTCTTTCTCGGTCTACCCCTCCCAACCCCTCCCCCAATATTAACACCTCTCACCCTCTGCACCCAATTATCATCTCCCATCCTCTTCACATGTCCAAACCACCTCAGCCTACCTCTCCTCATCACAACACCAATACACTCTAGTCCCATCCTACCTCTCAACTCTTCCATCGTAAACCCAGCCCCTCCAGGCCTTGCACGCAGGGACGCACTGCACATCCACCTAATCATTGTCATTTCTGTACGTTTAAACCTGCGAATATCCTCTTCCTTTAGTGCCCAGGTCTCATTACCAAACAGCATCACACTCCTAACACATGCTGCGTACAAAGACCCCTTAGCACGTAAGGAGAGTCCTCTCATTGTCAGGAAAGGCAACAGCTCCCTGAACTTCTTCCAACCACTTCTCACCCTAGCAACCGAGATAAGTCCAGCCCCACCTCCGGCACATAACATGTCTCCCAAATAACGAAACTCCTCCACACACTCAAGAAACTCACCTGCAAGTTCAACCCTCTCACGCCTAACAATCTCTGCCTGCTCTCCCCGACACACCGCACACATGAAATCAGCATCATCTCGCAGTCTACCTCTAATACCACTACATCTCTTGTGCACCCACTTATCATAAACAAAACACAAGATGGAATTACTTCCAACACCCTTGTGGCAAACTGCACATGGCCACTCTCCCTCTCCTCTGATTGTACCGCCACCAACCCTAGATATCATCACTTTGATGTTATCTGCATTTACCCTTAAGCCCTTGTACCCCATACCATCTCTCCACTTCTTAAATCTTTCCTCTACCTCCATTTCATTCTCTGCAATCAACACCAAATCATCAGCATACAGCATCTCCCATGGGAGTCCATCTCTGAAGTCACGTGAGAGGGCTTCAAGCACCATGATAAACAACAAGGGACTCAAGACTGACCCCTGATGCACACCAACATTCACAGAAAACTCATCACTCAAAGCTCCATTCACTCTTACCTGGATGCAAGCACCCATGTACATGGCCATAACCACCCTAACCAGCCATTCCTCCAACCCCAGCTTTCTCATTGCCCACTTCACCACCTCTCTAGGGACTCTGTCAAAGACCTTTTCCAAATCAACAAAAACAAAATACAATTCCCTTTTCTTTCCAATATATTTTTCCTGAAGCTGTCGAACAATGAATATGGCATCAGTGGTCCCCCTGCCTGGCATAAACCCAAACTGCATCTCATTGATATTCACTCTTTCTCTAATCATACCTTCTAGAACTCTCTCCATTACTTTCATTATCTGATCTAAGAGCTTTATACCTCTGTAATTTCCCCTTTCCAGGGCATCACCCTTTCCTTTGTACACATTTACAGTTACACTCTTCAGCTAATCATCTGGGACAACACACTCATATATAATCCTATTTATCAGGTCAGTGACTAACCTCACCCCAGTATCTCCTGAGGCCTTCAACATTTCGGGAGTCAACCCAGACACACCTGCCGCCTTCCCCACCCGCATCCTGCCTATTGCCTCACTCACAGTAGCGGCGTCAATCAAAGGCCAAGGGCCAAACACTGGATCAGCGGGCTCCAAACCTTCTCTATCCCAATCAAACTCCTCATTCAACAATCGGCTATAATGCTCCCTCCATGCATCTTTAATATCCTCACTGTTCACCACAACCCTTCCTTCATCATTCTTCACACAGAGCTCACCTACAATGTCCCGATTATCCCTCTTCACCTGATTTGCCACCCTAAAAATCATATTTTTCCTTTCTCCATGATTTAGATTATCAAGTAAAAGTCTCTGTGACTCAGACTTCGCCCTGTATACCTCTCTTCTAGCCCTGCGCTTGGCAGCCAAGTACTCCTCCCTGTTACCACCCTTCTTCCATTCCCGGAAAAGCCTTCTCTTCTCCTTAACTGCGGCTTCTACACCCTCATCCCACCACCAAGTTACTTTATGTCTTGGTGGGCCTCTTGTCCAACCGTATATTGCATCGGTAACTCTCAAGAGGTTGTTCTTAAGGGCTCTATACTGTTCATTAACGCCTCTATCTACGGCTTCCTGTTCAGCCACCACTCTCCTCATCTCACTATAAAAGGCATCCCTTACTGACTGATTTCCCACCTTCCATATTTTCCTCCTAGGTACATATGTCCTCCTTCTCATCACTCGTTCCTTAAGCTCCATGTCACAAATCAACAGTTTGTGCTGCTGCACACACTCCTCGCCTCCTATAACTTTAACATCCCTCACTAATCTCCTATCAACCCTCCTGACCAGAAAATAATCTATCTTACTACTATTTCCCACGGACTCGTACATAATCAACCGGCTGATTCTTTTCCTAAAATGTGTGTTGCACACAATCATGTCCATAGCCTCCCCAAACTCGAGTATTCTTTCCCCTTCCGCATTCCTCACACCTTATGCACATCCTTCATGGACTCCTTCATAACCTTGAGCTTCTTCACCCACATTACCATTTAAATCCCCTCCCAGAACCACTACCTCATCATCACCCATACCACTCACTACACGTATTAAATCATCCCCAAATCTATCCTTCTCTGAGTCATCCAATCCTACCTGTGGAGCATATGCCGATATAACTGAAATCAATTTCTGCCCGAACAAAATTTTCACTACTAATATCCTATCACTTACTCTCATAACATTCATGACATATTCCACCCATTTCTCTGCAACCAACACACCCACACCCCATATCCGTCAGTTTCCCCCTGCCAAAACAACTTATAGCAGTAATCCTTCCCAACAATCTTTCTGGCTGATCCACCCCTGTACTGGACTTCCTGCAAACATGCCACATCCATGCACCTCCTACTGAATGCCTCAGCGACTTCCCCTGCTCTTCCTCTCAAACTTCCCACATTACACGAACCCACCCTAAACCCCCTGGGTGATTTGCTGTCCTCAGGCTTGTTTTGGTGCTTGTTTTTGTAGTTCATAGTCGGTAAGATAAAGGGGGGTAAACATTCCAAAGGCCTGACCCATTGCACAGACCCAGGTCCAGGCAATGGATCTGGGACCCCTAGCCCACCAGCTTATCAGTGGCTGTGGTAGTGGCCTCGGGGCACCCTGCCAGGACAGCTGCAGGGACACCCTCCAAGCGCGGCTTGGCACTGGAACTGCCCTGCCATTATACACCCACTGATAGGGCAGCCTCCTGGGGCGCTACTCCCAGGTTCGGGCCCCTCTCTATTGAGTGGAAGCGGCAGCCTGGGAACCGCAATGCCCTGTACCCTCTAGCACAGGTTCGAGCCCCATCTTGCCCCGGACCAATGATCTATGCCGGCGGAACCCCAGTCAAGCCTCCCCCCAAAGTCCGCCACTAGGTAGCGGGGGCAAAGTTTTCTGGCCGCATGCCCTTGCTGGCGTCAACCCCTGTAACGTAGTGGGATACGTTGTGTAATATGTAAAGCGCATGTGGTGTAGTGCATAGGATAGTTAGAGGAAATGTTTGGGAGAGTACGCTGGTCTACTCTCCATGTTACTGTCACACTGAAAAGGTCAGCAAAGGGGGATGGTTAAGTATCTAGTGAACAGGAGCTCCAGCTCTCCCTATCACCAGCATTCCCATTCCCCTCAGGAGTACTACCCTGTTCGGCCCGTGCTACAGCCTCCTCCAACCAGTGCATATTTTAATTGATTGTATTTCTGTTGTGGTGTCATGTTGGGGGAGGAGTGACTTTGTGTGTTCACTAGTATCTGAAAAGTTGATGGATTTGTGTACCAGGGTGATGAGTCCACTGCCACCGCCGTCGGCCCGGTCTTGTCTAATGGTGGTGAAATTATGAAATGTACGTGTTTTTTGTGTTCTGCGTAGTTTTGTTTCTTGAAAGATGGCAATGTGTATGTTTTGTTGTGTGATGACTTGTGTGAGTTCTTGTTTTTTGGTTTTTATGCCATCTATGTTTATTTGAAGAATGTTTATGCTGTGTGTATGATGTGTGTTGGCTGCTGCAGCATGGGGGGGAGGTTGGGGTGTGGATTGGGGGGAAGGGGTAGGAGAAGGTTGTGATGGGGGTAAGGGTTGGGGTTTATTAGATTGGGGTGGAATGGGAGGGGTTGGGGGGTTGGATGGTGAGGGAGGGATCAGTGGGTTAGGCTGAGGTGTGGAAGAAGTAGGAGCGGGGTTGGTGGGAGAGTTAGTGGGTCGGGGGGGAAGGAGCATAAGGGGCAGGTCCAGGTGTTTGTGTAATATTTTCTGGATGCAAGTGCTGTGCAGGTGTAATGAGTCCAGTTCTTGCAGGAATTGCACTGAACTGAACCCTTTGTCTGTCTGCTCGAAGTAATGGGTTTTGAGCATGCTGGACATTTTTATTTGTTGGTGGGTCCGGGATTGCTATCAATGTCACCAGCCACAAGAAGTCTTTGAGAAATGACTGCCGGGGAGTCATTTCTCGGTGTAGAAAAAAACGGTGTTGTTGTGTTGAGAGATATGGTACTTGCCCGGGCAACCGAAGCCTTTCCCAGGTTCTCGGGCCCTGTGAGGGGCCGGGGGGGGGGGTTTGCGGTGGTTTGGCCCCCCATGCTGTCCTCCCCCTCTGCTTTGACAGCCTCTGGGAGGTAGACCCACAATGAAGATGCCACTGCAATAAACATGATTGTGTGCAACACGCATTTTGAGAAAAGGAGAGTAGATTGATTATGTACAAGTCTGGGGGAAATAGTAGCCAGACAGACTATTTCCTGGTCAGGAGGGCTGACAGGAAGTTGGTGAAGGATATTTAAGTTATATGGAGTGAAGAGTGTGTGCAGCAACACAAATTATTGATATATGACACGGTGTTTAACCCAGTGTTTAACCTGAGAACACTGTCATTCAATCTGACACACCCATGCACCCTTCATCATGTGATCTCAAAGGCTTCCACGAGGTTTCAGCACTTGAGTGTCCACCCTGCCTCACTGTTTGTCTTTCGTTGAGGAAAGGGGAGTTGTTGTTGTTCCTCCGCTCTTTCTAAGCTTTTCACCACTTTTTACCAGACAGATCGGACGACAGGAATAAGTTTC
>JAGKTI010021493.1:0-15725 GCA_018397915.1 Birgus latro | reverse complement strand
TTTCCCCACTAGTTCATTTCTTTCTTCATTATTGTCGATTATGTATTTGTATGGTCCACTTGGAAAAGTCTTTTCTTCAAAAGTGAAGTATTCTAGGTAAAAGCGAGTGTGTTTTATGAAGTCGGGTTTCCTAACACACAGGGTATTGCAAGCGCTGTGAAATTTTAAATAGTATCATTCTTGTGCAACCGATCATATACATAATTATGTTAATTTATGTTAACTTATGGAAAAGTAGGTTGAATATACTAAATCAAGAGTAATCTTTGGTGATAAGTTGTGAGCCTGGGAATTTAATCCGCGAGTCCGTTAGAGACCGTGGTTAATGCAAGTCACGCCAGAATTTGAAATATTCTTTCTCTTATTTTGTGAACCTTGTGTTAGGTTATGAGGTCAAGTTATATGTATACTTAATATATGTAAATTATTGGTCGGGCATATAATTCATCTGTGTGCAGTATTATCAACATCTTGTTGAGTGTAAAAGCCCAAAGATCTTATCAGTGGTGGTGTTCTCTCGATTAATAAGTTTTGTACCATGATATGTAAGTCAGCTTGATTTATTTTCTGTGAAGAAGAGAGCATTATTTCTCTCAGTTATTTTGGAGGAATCAGACTCTGAAGTATAACTGAGTACGACTTACTATTGTTCGAAGGTTTATTTTATTTTATGTATGTTTAGGTTAGTAAATCAAAGATAATAATTATTTTTCTTATGTGTTTGATCTAAACTCCTCTGGGAAGTTGATTGTGAGATCGAGTGGCCCGCAAGGTATGTTACTATCTATAGAATTCACACACTCTAATTTACTCACGCTACCCTGATTACTGTATATAGGCCTCAGTGTCCCATCTTTCACTGAGCGGGACTAATAACTTCTTTCCTGGCAAACGCTGGGTGGTGGCAGCTTAACAAAATTATTTCTACTTCTACCTGTTGGTATTTCTTCCTAGTGTTAATCAATCTACGAGGCCTTCCTTAAGTTCTAGGATTTCTTCCTCGGTAGTAATCAGTATTCAGTAATCGGTAAAAATCTAAATAAATTCATATAGACAAATAATCATAACATTACACTGGCGGCTAAACCAGTGGGAGATTTTAAACATCTATGCGTGCCAAAATTCACGGCACAACACTGGTGTCAAAAGCGGTGTGATAGATAAAACTTGTTCATTTTGAAGGAACCTAAAAATAGGACCCTTACAAACGAACTATCATTAGTGGAACTATTCGAGCAACTATGTGAATACGATCAACCTTATACATGTAGATCAGTCGCTTTCCCAGCTGCTCCGTGCCACAGCGATATTTTAGCAAGAGTTAACAATCGCAAAACTTTCTCTTTGAACTTTGAATTCGAAATCTGTAAGTCAGTGTTAATGATATCTCCTTTTTGTACTATGTCATAGTAATTTAACTCTTATCTAAATTCCAATTTTTGATAATCATCATTAGTAATCGTGAAACTTACAGTTTTGTCCTTAACTCGCAAAGTCACATAACACTGCAATTGTGACACATGGATAAAAGTTGTTCAACTACTCATTTGTTTGGACTTCAGGGTAATTATAAACCCCGTACACTTGTCACAAAATTATAAGCATCGTAAATAAATCCATGTAGCTCGAGTGTAAATAGATTTTTCACATCCCTTGGTAGAAGGTGTAGACTCCAATGTTGCAGAGCGATCAGTCGAAGTTGCAGTCAGTCTGCAGGATTAGAACAACCGAGGGTATATAAGATTGTGAGTCATAAATATAGGCGTCATATAATGTCTTCTGTTGTTGCAAGTTAGTGTCGCTGCACGCTTGAAATTCCCCCCATTACCCCATTGTTCTGATAATATAAATCCTCTCAAACATTAATAAGTTAACTTGTTGATATCCCCCGCCACTAATTCTTGTCGTATTATTGTCACTTCACGACGTCTTCTGATTTTGCTGATTATTGTTACAACTTCATTTCGTCTGCCCAAATGAGTGTTGAAACGTCCGGCTCACTCTAACTGCGTCTGGCTCATTCTAACTGCCTAACGCCCACTTACACAGAAATCCCCTCCCTCCTTTTCTGATTCACATAACCGGAATGCGAATTACCTGGTCCACTGAAATTACTCTAAATTCTTATATATATTTTGTGAACATTGGAAACGAATAATAAGCCTGAGTGTATCTAGTCCTAGGAAGCTGTTGAAAATTGTATTCTGTATTTTAAGTGTCGATTCATTTACATAGTTCCTCTATAAATACTGTATTAGTTGAGCGTGATTACCAAGGTCCAATTGAGAAAGAAAAAAACTCAGTCCCAAGGGTACACTCTATAGTTTTATTATTCCAAGGTCGTTTTCCAAGGACCCCACTCGAGACCATGGGATTGTTGGGTTCATGTTGAAAGTAGCACCTTGAATATTAATTTAATATGTGAGAATTCACATCCCTGTAAGTGAGAAATCAAGTGTGTTAGTCATATCTGAAGTGTTGATTCAGTAGTAAAGACTACTGAATTCATGAATGATGATGTTGACTGGAGCATCCACGTAAATGAGAAGGACACTGTACCAGTGACTGTTAATAATCACCCTGAGTATCATATAAATTGTGAAGGACGCTCCATTAGTGTGTTAAAATATCAATCTAAGAACTAATGTAACTGTGAAGGACACTTATTTAGTGAATGATAATGTATTTCTGTGCATAGTTGGTCCAACTGTATCTTGGGGTACGAGAACCTCATTTTTAAATACATACCTCGTTGGGAAATTTGATGTTCATATTTATCTACTTCATTTGAATTAGTAATCGTCATTATGCTTAGTCTGACTAGACACATCCTCAGTGCATAGTGGAATTTATCTCTCAGTTCCTAGTAATTCATAGCCCGCAAAGTAATGTGTTTTATTTTTCTCTATTCATTTACCTGTTTTTTTTAATTAATAAAATTTAGGTTAAGAGTTCATTGAGATTAAGTCCTATCATACCCGTCTGCAGAATTCATCATGAGATTGCGTGGCCCACAATGTGTGCTGATATCTTATACTCACACAATCTTTAATATGAACAGGCTACCCTAGTGCTCCTATCTTCAAAACACCAGTAGTCCTCATCATTTTTCCTGGTGGAATAATTTTCCAGCATTACGCAGGGTAGTGGCAGCATTCTCTTTAAATCTCTGATTTTTTTGGTGTCATAATTGATAGCTCTACACTAACCAAAAATTTTGTCATTACACTGGTGGCTAAAGTGGTGGGATAAGATATTATTGGGGGATAAGATATTGTCGTGGGATAAGATATTATTAGCGGATTAAAACACTGTGGTGGAATAAGATCCTGTTGTGTATTATTATCACTGTGAATGAGTTTTAGTGATATAGAATCCCTCAGTGACAGTACACTGGCGGCCCACTTGCTCTCACGATATTCCTAGAATAAATGATCCATAAAGCTCTTGGAGAACAAGCAAAGTTATTCTTCAGCGATCATAGAGTGAATCTCAACCATTGTGTTCTCACAGTATTGGACCATCATAGCCGATTTGTTAGGCTCTTCCTCCCCAAAACAAAACAATCCACACACATCACAAACTCAGGCAGTATGTGGCATACTATGGCACACATTGTAGTATCATCTTGGACAATGGAGGCGAATTTGAATCAGGCAGCTGGAGCTGGAACCCTTGAGTGGATTGGGAGGAAAGCCATGGCGCCTGGTGCGTGTTGGGAACATGTCGTGAAAGGGGACGGTCCATGCCGTGTGGCAGAGATGCTATTGGACGGGCATGCGGGCGTGGCGAAAAACGTGTTCAAGAGGAAAGAGATGCAGAGAGCTCCATGACGGGTGAAGCCCTGTTGCAGAGAAGAGCAGCTCTTGGAACTCATGGAGGAAGAATTTGTGCCTGATCCGATGGATGAATAACCGCCACGTGAAAGACGTCCTCCTTGGAGACTAATTGAAGAATGTTAAGTGTTTTGTAGCTGGTTATGGCAGTATCAAGCTAAGTGGTGGATAGGGAAATGTATGCAAGTCTGAGTGTCTGACTGTTGACTGGATTATATCGAGAGAGTTTAATTTCGTAACTAGAGTTCATCGTAGTGTGTCATGGGCACAGCCCAGTTCATTGGGAATAACTTGTTGCTTTAATTCGACAGCAACCCGAGGAACTCGCTTAACTTACAGGCAACACAGTCTAGGGTGTAACAGTGACTTCAGGACCTGACAGGCGCTCGTCATTTACTAGATGGAGAGCTGGAAATGAAAGAATGAATAAATGTAGCATAAATGCGATAGTAGTTTGTATGAATGGGAAGCGCCTCTGAGATCATCCTAGCAGTGAGAGTATGGGTCAGTCCAGGTGAGACGACCATGTTATAGCCCAGGCAAGAGGTTGGCTGGGGCACATCTCTCCACTGGATATCGAAAGTTTGTTGGTGACAGAGAAGCGACCCCATGGGGTACACAAATTTTGCTTCTCGACAGACAGGTACCACTTTTGAGAGGAAGAGTCAGTTGAAAATCATTATCTTATTTTAGAGTTCATTTAAAGGTTCACAATCAAATTTGGTAACTCCGTCCCATCGGCATGCACGTCTCCAAGAAATGTACATGCATGAATGGAATGTTGACTTCCCATGTTTATTTTATTTTTTATTTTCTTGGAAGATGGACCCGTGTAATGCCGTAATTTTAAGGGTAATTTAAGTATACTGTAAGTTAGTATATGGGTAGTCTAAGATAGAATAAGTGTAAAATAACTGTAACCTTGAACCCAAGATATTATTCTCTTTATGCAGTGGTTTAGCCAACCATTAAATTCCATATTCAGATTTAATCTCTATCACTATTCATAGTGTGAGCGACACACTATCATTAGTGGAACTATTCGAGCAACTATGTGAATACGATCAACTTTATACATGTAGATCAGTCGCTTCCCCAGCTGGTCCGTGTCACAGCGATATTTTAGCAAGAGTTAACAATCACGAAACTTTGTCTTTGTACTTTGAATTCGAAATTTGTAAGTCAGTGTTAATGATATCTTCTTTTTGTACTGTCATAGTAATTTAACGCTTATCTAAATTCTAATTTTTGAT
Organism: Birgus latro; assembly: GCA_018397915.1. Lineage (NCBI taxonomy): Eukaryota > Metazoa > Arthropoda > Malacostraca > Decapoda > Coenobitidae > Birgus > Birgus latro. Next base: position 10,636 of record JAGKTI010021493.1, on the reverse strand, counting down.
AATCATCATCAGTAATCGTGAAGCTTACAGTTTTGTCCTTGACTCGCAAAGTCACATAACACACAACTGTGACACATGGATAAAAGTTGTTCAACTACTCATTCGTTTGGACTTCATGGTAATTATAAACCCCGTACACTTGTCACAAAATTATAAGCATCGTAAGTCAATCCATGTAGCTCGAGTGTCAATAGATTTTTCACATCCCTTGGTAGTAGGTGTAAAGACTCTAATGTTGCAGAGCGATCAGTCGAAGTTGCAGTCAGTCTGCAGGATTAGAACAACCGAGGGTATATAAGATTGTGAGTCATAAAAAAGGCGTCATATCATAACGTCTTCTGTTGTTGCAGGTTAGTGTCACTGAGCGCTCGAAATTCCCTCCATTACCCTTCTGTTCTAATAATATCAATCCTCCCAAACATTAATAAGTTAACTTGTTGATACCCCCCCCAATTCTTGTCGTATTATTGTCACTTCACGACGTCTTCTGTTGTTGCAGATTTTCGTTACCACTTCATTTTGTCTGCCCAAATGAGTGTTGAAACGTCCGGCTCACTCTAACTGCGTCTGGCTCAATCTAACTGCCTAACGACCACTTACACAGAAATCCCCTCCCTCGTTTTCTGATTCACGTAACCCGAATGCGAATTACCTGGTCCACTGAAATTACTCAAACTTCTTATACATATTTTGTGAATATTGGAAATGAATAATAAGCCTGCATGTATCTGGTCCTAGGAAGCTGTTGAAAATTGTATTCCGTATTTTAGGTGTCAATCCGTTTACATAGTACTTCGCTTAATACTGTATTAGTTGAGTGTGATTTCCAGGGTAAAACTGAGAAAGAAAAAAAACTCGGTCCCAAGGGTATGCTCTATAGTGGTATTATCCCAAGGTCATTTCCCAAGGAGCCCACTAGAGACCATGGGATTGCTGGGTTCATGTTGAAAGTATCATCTTGAATATTAATTTAATATGTGAGAATTCATGTCCCTGGAAGTGAGAAATCAAGTGTGTTAGTAATATCTGTAGTGTTGATTCAGTAGTAAAGACTACTGAATTCATGAATGATGATACTGATTGGAGTATCCATATAACTGAGATGGACACTATACTAGTGAGTGTTAATAATCACCCTGAGTATCATACATATTGTGAAGGACGCTCCATTAGTGTGTAAAAATCTAAATCTAAGTACTTATGTAACTGTGAAGGACACTTATTTAGTGAATGATAATGTATTTCTGTGAATAGTCGGTCCAACTGTATCTTGGGGTACGAGAACCTCATTTTTAAATACCTACCCCGTTGGGAAATTTGATGTCTATATTTATCTACTTGTTTTGAATTATTAATCCTGATTATGCTTAGTCTGACTAGACAATTCCTCAGTGCAAAGTGGAATTTATTTCTCAGTTCCTAGTAATTCATAGCCTTCATAGTAATGTTTTATTTTGTTATAATCATTTACATGTGTGTTTTTTTTAATACTTAATAAAAATTAGGTTAAGAGTTCATTGAGATTAAGTCTTATCATCCCCATCTGGAGAATTCATCATGAGGTTGAGTGGCCCACCAGGTGTGCTAATATCTGAATAATACTCATACACTCTTTAATAGAAACACACTACCCTAGTGTTCCTATCTTCAAAACACCAGTAATCCTCCTCATTTTTCCTGGTGGAATTATTTTCCAGCATTGAGCTGGGTGGTATCAGCATACTCTCTAAATATCTGATTTTTTTTGTTAAGTAAAAATTGATAGCTCTACACTAACCAGAAATTTTGTCATTACACTAATGGCTAAAGCGGTGGGATAAGATATTATTGGGGGATAAGGTACTGTCGTGGGATAAGATATTATTAGCAGATTAAAACACAGTGGTGGAATAAGATCCTGTTGTATATTATTATCATGGTGAATGAGTATTAGCGATATAGAATCCTTCAGTGACAGTACACTGGAGGCCCACTTTCTCTCACGTTATTCCTAGAATAAATTATCCTTAAAGCTCTTGAGGGACAAGCAAAGTTATTCTTCAGCAATCATAGAGTGAATATCAACCGTTGTGTTCTCACAGTATTGGACCATCATAGCCAATTCGTTAGGCTCTTCCTCACCAAAACAAAACAATCCACACAAATCACAAACTCAGGCAGTATGTGGCATACTATGGAACACCTCGTCTTATCATCTTGGACAATGGAGGCGAATTTGAATCAGACAGCTGGAGCTGGAACCCTTGTGTGGATAGGGAGGATAGCCATGGATTCTGGTGCGTGTTGGGGACCTGTCGTGAATGGGGACGGTCCGTGTCGCGTGGCAGAGATGCTGATAGACGGGCATTAAGGCGTGGAGGAAGTTGTGTTAACGGGGAAAGAGATGCAGGGAGCTCCAGGGCGGGTGAAGCCCTGATGTGGAGGAGAAGAGTGGCTCTGGGTACTCCTGGAGGAAGACTTTGAGCCTTATCCGATGGATGAATAACCGCCACGTGAAAGACGTCCACCTCGGAGACTAATTGAAGAATGTTAAGTGTTTTGTAGCTGGTTATGGTAGTATCAAGCTAAGTGGTGGATAGGGAAATGTGTGCGAGTCGGACTATCTGACTGTTGACTAGATTGTTTCGAGAGTTTAATTTCGTAACTAGCGTTCATCGTAGTGTGTCTTGGATGCAGCCGAGTTCAGTGGGAATAACTTGTTCCTTTAATTGGAGGGCAAACCTACGAACTCCTTCAACTTACTGTCAACACGATCTAGGGTGTAACAGTGACTTCAGAACCTGACAGGTGCTCTTTAGTTACTAGGTGGAGAGCTGGAAATGTAAGAATGAATAGATGTAGCGTAAATGTGATAGTAGGTTGTACGAATGGGAAGCGCCGCTGCGACGATCCTAGCAGCGAGAGTACGGGTCAGTCTAGGTGAGATGACCATTTATCACCAAGGCAGGATGTTGGCTGGGGCACATCTCTCCACTGGATATCGAAAGTTTGTTGGTGACAGAGAAGCGACCCCATGGGGTATGCAAATTTCGATTGTGGACGAATAGGTGCCACTTATGAGAGGAAGAGTCAATTGAAATCATTATCTAATTTTACAGTTCATTGAAAGGTTCACAGTCAAATATGGTAAGTCCGACCCTTCCGCTCACATGTCTAAGAAATGTAGATGCATGAACGGAATGTTGACTTCTGATGTTAATCTTTTTTTTTTGAAGATGTACCCATGTAATGCCGTATTTTTAATGGTAATTTAAGTATAATATAAATTAGTATAAGGGTAGCTTAAGGTAGATTAAGTGTAACATAACTGTAACCTTGAACCCGAGATATTGTTCTCTCTACGCAGTGGTTTGTTGAACCGTTAAATTCCATATTCAGATTTAATCTCTATCGCTATTCATAGTTTTAGCGAGACACTATCATTAGTGGAACTATTCGAGCAACTATGTGAATATGATCAACTTTATACATGTAGATCAGTCGCTTTCCTAGCTGGTCTGTGTGGCAGCGAAATTTAAGAAAGAGTTAACAATCGTGAAACTTTGTCTTTGTACTTTGAATTCGAAATTTGTAAGTCAGTGTTAATGATATATCCTTTTTGTACTATGTTGTAGTAAATTAACAATTATCTAAATTCTAATTTTTGATAATCATCATTAGTAATCGTGAAACTTACAGTTTTGTCCTTAACTCGCAAAGTCACATAGCACTGCAACTGTGACACATGGATACAATTTTCAAATACTCATTAGTTTCGATTTCAGGGTAATTATAAACCCCGTAAACTTGTCACAAAATTTTAAGCATCGTAAGTCAATCCATGTAGCTAGAATGTAAATATATTTATCACATCCCTAGGTAGTAGGTGTAAAGACTCTAATGTTGCAGAGCGATCAGTCGAAGTTGCAGTCAGTCTGCAGGATTAGAACAACCGAGGCTATATAAGATTGTGAGTCGTATATAAAGGCGTCACGTCATGACGTCTTCTGTTCTCGCAGGTTAGTGTCGCTGCGCGCTCAAAATTCCCCCCTTTACCCCTTTGTTCCCATAATATAAATCCTCTCATACATTAATTAGTTAACTTGTTGATATCCCCCCCCAAATTCCTGTCGTATCAAGGTCACTTCACGACGCCTTCTGTTGTTGCAGATTGTCGCTACCACTTTATTTCATCTGCCCAAATGAGTGTTGAAACATCCGGTTCACTCTAACTGCATCCAGCTCATTCTAACTGCCTAACGCCCTCTTACACAGAAATCTCCTCCCCTCTTTTCTGATTCACGTAACCTGAAAGCGAATTAGCTGGTCCACTGGAATTACTCTAACTTCTTATATATATTTTGTGAATATTGGATAAGAATTATAAGCCCGCGTGCATCTAGTCCTAGGAAGCTGTTGAAAATTGTATTCCGTATTTTAAGTGTCGATCTGTTTTCATAGTTCCTCTCTTAATACTGTATTAGTTGAGTGTGATCACCAAGATAAAGCTGAGAAAGAAAAAAACTCGGTCCCGAGGGTATACTGTATAGTGGTATTATCGCAAGGTCATTTCCCAAGGAGCCCACTCGAGACCTTGCGATTGCTGGGTTCATGTTGAAAGTATCATCTTGAATATTAATTTAATATGTGAGAATTCACGTCCCTGGAAGTGAGAAATCAAACGTGTTAGTGATATCTGTAGTGTTGATTCAGTAGTAAAGACTATTGAATTCATGAATGATGATATTGTTTGAAGTATCCATATAATTGAGAAGGACACTATACAAGTGAGTGTTAATAATCTCGCTGAGTATCATACAAATTGTGAAGGACGCTCCATTAGTGTGTAAAAATATAAATCTAAGAATTTATGTAACTGTGAAGGACACTTATTTAGTGAATGATAATGTATTTCTGTGAGTAGTCGGTCGAACAGTATCTTGGGGTATGAGAACCTCATTTTTAAGTACTTACCCCATTGGGAAATTTGATGTTCATATTTATATACTTCATTTGAATTATTAATCCTGATTATGCTTAGTCTGACTAGAGATTAAGTCTTATCATCCCCCTCTGGAGAATTCATCATGAGGTTGCATGACCCACAATGTGTGGCCCATACAACCTCACATACTCTTTTATACGAATACACTACCCTAGTGCTCCTATCTTCAAAACACCAGTAGTCCTCATCATTTTTTCTTGGTGGAATAATTTTCCACCATTACGCTTAGTGGTGGCACCATACTCTCTAAATCTTTGATTTTTTGTGTAAGTCAAAATTGAGACCTCTACACTAGCCAAAAATTTTGTCATTACACTGGTGGCTAAAGCAGTGGGATAAGATATTATTGGGGGATAAGATATTGTCGTGGAATAAGATATTATTAGCGGATTAAAACACGGTGGTGGAATAAGATCCTGTTGTATATTATTATCACGATGGAATGAGTTTTAGCGATATAGAATCCCTCTGTGACAGTACACTGGAGGCCCACTTGCTCTCACGATATTCCTAGAATAAATGATCTTTAAAGCTCTTGGAGGACATGCAAAGTTATTCTTCAGCGATCATGGAGTAAATATCAACCGTTGTGTTCTCACAGTAATGGACCATCATAGCTGATTCGTTAGGTTCTTCCTCGCCAAAACAAAACAATCCACACACATTACAAACTCAGGCAGTATGTGGCATACTATGGCACACCTCGTAGTATCATCTTGGACAATGGAGGCAAATTTGAATCAGGCAGCTGAAGTTGGAACCCGTGTGTGTATTGGGATGAGAGCCATGGTGAATGTTGGGAACATGTCGTGAAAGGGGACGGTCCATGTAGTGTGGCAGAGATGCTGATGGACGGGCATACGAAAGATGTGTTCATGGGGAAAGAAATGGAGGGAGCCCCAGGATGGGTGAAGCCTTGTTGCGGAGAAGAGCAGCTCTTTGAACTCCTGGAGGAAGACTTTGAGCCTGATCCGATGGATGAATAACCGCCACGTGAAAGACGTCCTCTTCAGAGACTGATTGAAGAATGTTAAATGTTTTGTAGCTGGTTATGGTAGTATCAAGCTAAGTGGTGGATAGGGAAATGTGTGCGAGTCGGAGTGTCTGACTGTTGACTGGATTATTTCGAGAGAGTTTAATCTCATATTTAGAGTTCATCGTAGTGTGTCATTGGCGCAGCACAGTTCGGTGGGAATAACTTGTTGCTTTAATTCGAGGGCAACCCTAGGAACTCCCTTAACTTACAGTCAACACGGTCTAAGGTGTAACAGTGACTTTAGGACCTGACAGGCATTCATCATTTACTAGGTGGAGAACTGGAAATGAAAGAATGAATAAATGTAGCGTAAATGCGATAGTAGGTTGTATGAATGGGAAGCGCCCCTGAGATGATCCTAGCAGTGAGAGTATGGGTCAGTCCAGGTGAGACGACCATGTTATCACCCAGGCAGGAGGTTGGCTGGGGCACATCTTCCCACTGGTTATCGAGAGTTTGTTGGTGACAGAGAAGCAACCCCATGGGGTATGCAAATTTTGCTTGTGGACCGACAGGTGCCATGAATGAGAGGAAGTCAGTTGAAATCATTATCTTATTTTGGAGTTAATTTAAAGGTTCACAGTCAAATTTGGTAACTACGTCCCGTCCGCACACACACTTTTCTAAGAAATGTAGATGCATGAATGGAATGTTGACTTCCGATGTTTATTTTATTTTATATTTTTTGAAGATGAACCCGTGTAATGTCGTAATTTTAAGGGTAATTTAAGTATACTATAAGATAGTATATGAGTAGTCTAAGATAGAATAAGTGTAACATAACTGTAACCTTGAACTCGAGATATTATTCTCTCTATGCAGTGGTTTGGTCAACCATTAAACTCCATATTCAGATTTAATCTCGATCACTACTCATAGTGTGAGAGACACACTATCATTATGGAACTATTCGAACAATTAAGTGAATACGATCGACTTTATACAAGTAGATCAGTCACTTTCCCAGCTGGTCCGTGTGGCAGCGAAATTTTAGCAAGAATTAACATTCGTGAAACTTTGTCTTCGTACTTTGAATTCGAAATTTGTCAATCAATGTTAATGTTATCTCCTTTTTGTACTATGTAGTAGTAAATTAATGCTTATCTAAATTCTAATTTTTGATAATCGTCATTAGTAATTGCGAATCTTACAGATTTGTCCTTGACTAACAAAGTCACGTAACAATGCATCTATGACAAACGAATACAAGTTGTTCAAATACTCATTCGCTTGGATTTCAGGATAATTATAAACCATGTACAACTGTCACAAAATTTTAAGCATCGTAAATCAACCCATTTAGCTTCATTGTAAATACTGTAGATTTTTCACATCCCTTGGTAGTAGGTGTAAAGACTCTAAAGTTGCAGAGCGATCAGTCGAAATTGGAGTCAGTCTGCAGTATTGGAACAACCTAGGCTAAATAAGATTGCGAGTCGTACATAGAGCCCTCACTTCAAGACGTCTTCTGTTGTTGCAGGTTAGTGTCGCTGTGTACTCGAAATTCTCCGCTTTACCCCTTGTTCCTATAATATAAATGCTCTCATACATTAGTAAGTTGACTTGTTGATATCTCCCTCCAATTCCTTTCACATCATTTTCACCTCACGACGTCTTCTCTTGTTGCAGATTGTCCCTACCACTTCATATCGTCTGCCCAAACGTGTGTTCAAGCGTCAGACTCACTGTAACTGCGTTCGGCTCATTCTAACTGCCTAGCGCCCACTGACAAAGAAACCCCCTCCCCCTTTTCTGATTCACGAAACCCGAATGCGAATTAGCTGGCCCACTGAAATTACTTTCACTTCTTATATATAATTTGTGAATTTTGGAAACGAATAAAAAGCCTGTGTGTATCTAGTCCTAGGAAGGTGTTGAAAATTGTATTCCGTATTTTAAGTGTCGATCAATTTACATAGTTCTTCTCTTAATACTGTATTAGTTGAGTGTGATCACCAAGGTAAAGCTGAGATAGAAAAAAAACTCGGTCCCAAGGGTATACTCTATAAGGGTATTATCCCAAGGTCATATCCCAAGGAGCCAACTCGATACCATGGGATTGCTGAGTTCATGTTGAAAGTATCATCTTGAATATTAATTTAATATGTGAGAATTCACATCCCTGGAAGTGAGAAATCAAGCGTGTTAGTTACATATGTAGTGTTGATTCAGTAGTAAAGACTACTGAATTCATGAATGATGATTTTGATTAGAGTCTCCATATAATTGAGAAGGACACTATACTAGTTAGTGTTAATAGTCACCCTAAGTATCATACAAATTGTGAAGGACGCTCCATTAGTGTGTAAAAATATCAGTCTAAGAACTAATGCAACTATGAAGGACACTTATTTAGTGAATGATAATGTATTTCTGTGAATAGTCGGTCCAACTGTATCTTGGGGTATGAGAACCTCATTTTTAAACACTTACCCCATTGGGAAATTTGATGTTCATATTTATCTACTTTTGAATTATTAATCCTGATTATGCTTAGTCTGATTAGACACATCCTCAGTGCAAAATGGAATTTATCTCTCAGTTCCTAGTAATTCATAGCCCTCAAAGTAATGTTTTATTGTATTCTTATCATTTACCTGTTTTTTGTAATACTTAATAAAAATTAGGTTTAGAGATCATTGTGATTAAGTCTTATCATCCCCCTCTCGATAATTCATCATGAGGTTGAGTGGCCCACAAGGTGTGCTAATATCTTAATGATACTCACACACTCTTAAATACGAACAAACTCCCCTAGTGCTCCTATCTTCAAAAGATCAGTAGTCCTCATCATTTTTCCTGGTGGAATTATTTTCCAGTATTACGCTTGGTGGTGACAGCATACTTTCTAAATCTCTGATTTTTGGGGAAGTCAAAATTGATAGCTCTGCACTAACCAAAAATTTTGTTATTACACTGGTGGCTAAAGCGGTGGGATAAGATATTATTGGGGGATAAGATATTGTCGTTTGATAAGATATTATTAGTGGATTAAAACACGGTGGTGGAATAAGATCCTGTTGCATATTATTATCACGGTGAATGAGTTTTAGCGATATAGAATCCCTCAGTGACAGTACACTGGAGGCCCACTTGCTCTCACGATATTCCTAGAATAAATGATCCTTAAAGCTCTTGAGGGACAAGCAAAGTTATTCTTCAGCGATCATAGAGTGAATATCAAACGTTGTGTTCTCACAGTATTGGCTCCTATAGCCGATTCGTTAGCTTCTTCCTCGCCAAAACAGAACAATCCACACACATCACAAACTCGTGCAGTATGTGGCATACTATGGCACACCTTATAGTACCATCTTGGACAATGGAGGCGAATTTGAATCAGGCAGCTGGAGTTGGAACCCTTGTGTGGATTAGGAGAGCCATGGTACCTGTTGCTTATTTGGTACCTGTCGTGAAAGGGGACAGTCCATGTAGTGTGGCAGAGATGCTGATGGACGGGCATGCGGGCGTTGTGGAAGATGTGTTCACGGGGATAGAGATGCAGGGAGCCCCAGGACGGGTGAAGCCCTGATGTGGAGGAGAAGAGTGGCTCTTGGAACTGCTGGAGGATGACTTTGAGCCTGATCTAATGGATGAATAACCTCCAAGTGAAAGACGTCCTCCTCGGAGACTAATTGAAGAATGTTAAGTGTTTTGTAGCTGGTTATGGCAGGATCATGCTAAGTGGTGGATAGGGAAATGTGTGCGAGTCGGACTGTCTGACTGTTGACTTTATTATTTCTGGAGAGATTAATCTCGTATCTAGCGTTCATTGTTGTGTGTCATGGGCGCAGCCTGGTTCAGTGGGAATAACTTGTTGGCTTAATTCGAGGGCAACCTAGGAACTCCTTCAACTTACAGTCAACATGGTCTAGGGTGTAACAGTGACTTCAAGACCTGACAGGCGCTCGTCAGTTACAAGGTGGAGAGCTGGAAATGTAAGAATGAATAAATGTACTGTAAATGCGATAGTAGGTTGTATGAATGGGAAGCGCCCCTGAGATGATCCTAGCAGCAGGAGTACGGGTCAGTCCAGGTGAGATGACCATGTTATCACCCATGTAGGAGTTGGCTGGGGCACATCTTTCCACTGGATATCGAAAATTTGTTGGTGACAGAGAAGCGACCCACTGGGGTACGCAAATTTCGAAGAGTTCATTGAAAGGTTCATTTTACAGTTCATTGAAAGGTTCACAGTCAAACGCTCACATGTTTAAGAAATGTAGATGCTTGAATGGAATGTTGACTTCCAATGTTTTTTTATTTATTTTTTTTTGAAGAAGGACCCTTGTGCTGCCGTAATTTAAAGGGTAATTTAAGTAAAATATAAATTAGTATAAGCTATGCTTAAGCTAGAATCAGTATAACATAACTATAACCTTGAACCCCAGATGTTGTTCTCTCTACGCAGTGGTTTCGTCAACCGTTAAATTCCATATTCAGATTTAACCCCTTAACCGCAGGTCATCACTTTCGTGACCGTCGGGTGCAATGGATCTTTATCTCTCTTCTATCGCTACTTCAATGGTCACTGTTCCTCTGAACTGTCTGCTTGCATCCCTCCACCTCAACGACTTGCACGTAGTACCCGTCTAGCAACAAACGCTCATCCCTTT
>JAGKTI010021492.1:910-15725 GCA_018397915.1 Birgus latro | reverse complement strand
GATAGATATGGTGGATGAGTGTGTGAGGAAAAGAGGTTTGGAAGTTGGTGAGGCTAGGGAACTGACAAGAGATCGTGCTGGCTGGATGAATGTTGTAAGAAGAATTGAACGATCAATGATCTGGCACCCCTATTTAATTTAACAGTGTCCGGACTGACTGTACTGGATACATTTATGCAAATCTGCAGAATGTGGTGTAAGTTTTCTGGCATATCAGATAAAGCCAGGATTCCGGGGACTTGAATGATGAGTGAATGGAAGCGTGGCCCATTGAACTGGGCATATTTGCACTGTCTGGACATTGCTACTCCTCAACCTGCCCTAGGGTGGGAAAGGAGGTCCGGATGATGATGGTGATGATAACTCTTTACGAGGATAATAATATTGTCTATGATGTTTCTGTGTCCATCTCTGCTGATTGAGTAAGGTATGAGAGAGTTTTGGTTTGGGCCTGAAATGCATCTCTGGCTTTCCTTCAGTATCTTGTGGGGAAAACTGCTTCGATATGTATATAGGAAAAAGTCTGGGTTAGCAGGGGGAAGTCCAGATGTCGCTTTTATCGGACTTTCGCTTTTTCGGAATGGCCTGTACCCTAATTAGTCGGTTATAGTGAGGTTTTACTGTAATACTGTATTATACTTTCATGTTAGTTTTCTTTGGTGCACACCATGCCTTAACCTAATAGCTTATTAATAGGACTTCTGATATCAGTTGCTTTGGTCCACTCATGTTTCACCTACTGTAGCCTAAATCAAGTCCCACACACTCACTAAATGAATACTGTGAATTGTTCATCTAAATTATAAATGATAAGAGTACTGCAGCTAAAATCCACATGGGTGTAATATGCATATGCATTCGTTAAATACCAACTAAATCAGCCTGTATGAACTGGGAATCTCAAGCACTGTGATATGATGTAATAATGGGATTTGCCAGCCCATTCATATCCCTGAAATTACAATGTAAACAAACACACTACTGCCACATCCACCAAAATGCTCCAGCCACTATAACACTTATCCATGCTGGCAACTGTACCTTCATCTTTGGAGATGGCATGGCCTTTGTCACATGGTCATGGTGAAATATAAGCCATTACTAACTGGTTACTGCACTGACCATAGGCTTGAGCATTTCAAAATGAGTGGGAACTGAACAATTAACGAAGTGTGCATGTGGAAGCTAACACTGGAGAGTACTAGGATGAGAAAACACGTAATTTGCCGTGCAGCAAATATTTTTTCATCTCCCATGCTTCCCCACAAGAAGCACACAAACTGTTTAAGCATGTGGCCATTAAATAAACATACAGTACTGAAGACTGTATCTTTCACTGTTACACATTTCCCATTAAGCCTAACTGCTCTGACTGCTCTTTTCAAACCCATCTATAAACCATCTATTTGTATTCTTCAAGGTTTTTATAACAAGGTTTTGGTGAAAAGACCAGTTAATTCACATGTTGGGATATGACATCCAGACCATTTTGATCATTCTGTAACTTGTTCATGCCATATGGATCTTCACCAATCATAATAACGTTTGCTGCACAACACTCTCTTCATGTTGCAGACCATCCCTGAACATATGAGAAGCTCTGAACTGACTCTGATGTCACAGTAACTTCTGAAAATAAAAATCAGACAAATAATCCAGATGAATACAGGATAGAAGTACCATCACCATTTGAATCCTCCGGCCACAATTTCATCAAAGCCTCATTGATCGGTTCCTCCAAACCTCCTCCTTCCGAAACTGTCAAAGTGACCAGATGGCACTTCGACAGGGCAGACTGGGATGGATTCAGAAATTATCTTGCTGGTATTCCATGCCAGCCCTTCTTCTCCAGTGACATCAATTCTGCCCAGTCCCACATTAATGACTTAATACAAGTTGGTATGGAACTATTCATAACAAGTCAACAGTTCACTAAAAGATCAGACTCCCCAAAATAGTTTGATAGCAATTGTGCCAGAGCAACAACCCAAAAGTCATTAGCATATAACTCTTACTTAAAATCAGAAACATGTGAACTGCTTAGTCAATATCAAATTGCTAGAAACCATGCAAAAGCAGTAATAAATGTCACTTAATCAAACTTTCTTCACAACCAAGCATCTAAATTATTAAGCAATCCCAATGATAACAGAATATTCTGGTCATCTCTCAGTTCCTTTGATAACAACTTAAGTCATCATCTATTCCCCCACTGAAATCTTCAGATGGTAACATTACAAATGACCTAAGTGGTAAAGCTAACATCTTTGCCTATACATTTGCCAGTAATTCTTTAGAAGAAGTCAGCCAGAATGTCCCTGTACTAAAACTTGACTCTCCTGAAATTGTTCCACTGAAGATACAGACTAGATATGTAAAATCCATCCTAGACAATTTACCAACCAACAAAGCTCCAGGTCAAGATGGAATTCCTCCAATTGTTTTGAAAAACTGTTCTCCAGAACTTGCTCCTATTCTAGCTAAGTTATTCAGACTATATATATGTACCTCTTCATTCCCAGATTCTTGGAAAGAAGCCAGTATCCACCCAATTCCAACGAAAGGAAGTTCCTCTGACCCCTCTGATTACAGACCAGCAACTATCACAACTCCTCTTGGTAAAGTATTTGAGATAGTAATTAATAAGCACATGGTTAGATACTTTGGGTCCAACAACTTCATTAGTGACAGACAGTATGGTTTTTGCCACGAAAGATCCACTATTGATAAACTCAATCTCCTTACTCACACCATCCATCAGTCAATTGAATAACATGGAGAAACTCATGCAGTAGCCCTTGAAGTTTCTAAACCTTTGGACAGAGTGTGGAACCATTCCCTGCAAACCAAACTACCTTGCTATGGACTAACGTCTTTTGCTCCTCTGGTTTCTTCATATCTCAGAGATAGAAAGATAATATTTAAAGTACATGATGTAAATTCCAATTTCCACTCAATTAATGTTGGTGTGCCACAAGGATCTGTTCTGGATCCAACCTTATTCCTAATTCACATTAATGATCTCTTATCTGTCACCCATAATCCCATCCATTTATATGCAGATGGCTCAACACTTCACAGTTCATTCACACTTAAACACCCATTCACAAAGTTCAATATCTCCAACTTACACCTCAGTACAGCAATTTCCACAAATCGAGACTTATCTAAGATCAATGAATGGGGACAAAATAACAGTCCCATTTAATGCTAGTAAAACCAAATACAGTACAGTAAAGTCCATTAATCCGAATGGAAGTGGACTGAGAATCATTCGGATTATCAGATTTTTCAGATTTTTGGGTGGAACCCCTAACACACTTAATTTCATGTTTAAAATGAACTTTTTACCGAATGGATCACTTTTCATTCATTAATAATACAATATGGCACATATTAACATTACATATTACACAAATTTTTTGCTTAATAATGTATTACTGAAGACACGAACTGTAACTGGTAAATTAAGAGATGTTATGGGTTGTTTAACTCACCAGTAATGCATAGTGCTGAAAACAGCAGTTGTAGGTAGGTAATTCCAATTACAGAGAGTAAGTCCATGGTTAATAATAATATGCACATACTGTAAAAGCACAAAGACTTAAGATGTATTACTGTGGAAAATGCCTTAAACGTACGATACAGATCCAAAAGTGGTCGGTTGTTTACGAGGAGTTGACAATCCATGCATTACCTGATCCATGACCACCACACCACTCGGCACTTCGGCGCCCAGTTTGAATTTTTTAATTTTGACTTTTTTTACTTTTGGAGCTTTTGTTCAGCCTTCTTCAAAAATTTGGATTACTGGGATTTTCAAATTATCAGTGTTTGGATTAATGGACCTTTACTGCATATACAATTTACTAATGGACAGATACTGCCTGATCCCTATATTACCTTCAATGCTACTAATATTCCTATCTCTAAAGGCACCAAAATTCTTGGTGTTTACCTTGACAATGCCCTCAGCTGGACCTCTCATATTAGATCACTAGCTAAAACTGCTTCAAAGAAACTTGGATTATTGTACAGAGTCTGGAACTTCTTCACTGACAAGAAGCTAGCTATAATTTATAAATCATATACACGCTCATCTGGAACATTGCTCACCCTTGTGGAATGGATGTGGAGAGGTTGCACTAAAACAACTAGACAAAATTTGGAATAAAGCTGTTAGAATTATCAAATACCCTACTATTACAAATGAACTATCTCCCCTACAGGTGAGAAGAATGTTGTCTCCCATACATCATTTTGCAGATACAGTACTGTACTTTTATGGCAAATGCTCGGACAAAGTTGCATCCATTGTGCCACCTCTCCATGCCTTCCCCATGCTACACGGGCATCTGGTACCGGTAGCGTCCATGACTGGACTGTCACACTGCCATGTGCAGAACTTCTGCCTGTCAAAGTTCTTTTGTTCCCTGAATTGCATCTCTGTGGAACTAGCTTCCCCAAAGTGGTTTCCCCCCAGACTTCAAACTATGGCTGTTCAAGTCCAACTGTTACAGATTTTTTTATGAATGAAGGATGTCTGTAATCTGGTGTAGGATTTTTTTTTTTTATTCATTTGTTTTCCTTCCTGTTCTGTTATTTAAAAGAAAAAAAAGGAAAATCCACCCCAAACAACTCATGACATAATTCACTGCTTATGAAAATACAGGTAATTATTTCCATCCTACCTTCAAGCCCCAAGTTCCTTTTTTGAACCTAGTTACCCTTAGCCTGAACTTTGATTTTATTTACAGTACTTGTGGTTGAATGAGTCCTGCCTGAGACGACTGTGGTTAGTTATCAAACTTGTAGCCACATTTCATGCTGATGGTAGTACAGTACCTCTCAGAGTTGATGGCAGCCACCCATCATCTACCTACAGTACATTTTTATTAATACTTTTTGATCCACTTGCATTTTAAAATGTGATTACAATAGAAGTCTTTGGTTCTTAAGGTGGACAAGGCTGTTTTTACCTGAAGATGGATGGTAAGGTGTGAAATACAATGAAGCATCATAGTGATGTGTTTGGCTACATATTTCTTTTTCTGCAAGTGCCTCTGCTGCACTTGAGTACTTTCCTCCTTGATGGGATAGTTCTCTGATTCAAGCAGGGTAATCAATGGTGACTCTTTCTGCTGGGTTCTGATGCAATGCATCAATAGCCCTACCGCACCCATGCACTTTTTAGGTATCCGGTAGTCTAGTTAGTTTAGGCACTTCAGTTAGATGTGGTCTATAAAGGTCTAATTTCACAGGTGGTTGGGTTTTTTTGCTCACATAAAGTCACATCAGGGTGAACAACAGGTCACTCTCATCTTAAATGTCTGGGGTGAGTAGACTAACCCTGGGCCTTTACACTGCTTATGCAGAAATGCTGGATTGGATTATGAAAGGATAGTCACATTTTATGAAGGTCACACACTCATTTACTCTGCTTTTCTCAGACACTTAATGCAAGCACTCTAGAGCACTAAAAAATAACTCTGTGCATACTCGAATGTATAACTACTGTACTGTACACACTTTCACAGAAGGTGGTGAAGAGCCTTCCCATGGTGCTGCCATTGTCCTGGGTGGAGAGAAATAGACGTGCCTCCTGCCTGGAAATGAAACAACCTCATCCTGCCCTGCGTCCTGCGAGAAGGACCCCAGTCCAACTGACAGGGTGCCGTCTCCAGCATAAGGGAAGCAGCTCCCTACGCCAGTTTTTTGTACAATAGAAAATAACTCTCTGGTCGTCACTTCCCTGCTTCTCATACTAGCTGGAGACAGTGAGAGCAATCTTGAACCCTGCTTGCTCCCTATACATCACAAACACAAGACGAACACATGGTCATGTTCAATGCACCTCTTGCAAAGAATGGATAAACATCACATGCACAGCACTAGCATAGGCCAGACAATGCCACAGCACATGGGTGTGTGACAGGTGCAACACATCCACTAACGCTCCTGTCACACCAAACACAACTCCTCTCAGCCCCTCCAACACCCTCTCCAATTCACACAACTAAACATCACAACTCAGTCCCATCACACAAGCACTACACCTACGACACAGACACACAGCATTAAACTTACAAACATATTACAGTTAAATGATAATGGTAAAAAAAAAAAAAAAAAAATCAGAAATAGAACAATAACTCATGACCATGACATCCACAGCACTCCCACAAAGAAACAAAACTGACACACACAAAACGGATCCCCAAAATGAGACTCTACTCACACATCTGCTCCGACAGAACTCAGGGCCATAGAGGAGACCTCCCTACATACATTGACCCATCAATCCTTCACAGATACACAACACAAACAAGGAAGCCTCATTACATACATTCACCCATCATTCCTTCACAAAGACAAACTACAAACAACACAATTGCAATTTCAGATTGATACAACAATAGAAATACAATCAGTGTTAAATCCGGTCATAAACAAGAAATAAACATTTATGGTTGGTGGGGGTTCTCACCATCCACTCACTCAATATAGTGCTGCTCTCGGGTGCCTGCCCTTTCCTCTCTTCCTTTTTTCCATCCTTCCTCTTCTGACTTTCTTTCCTTCATTCTTTCCTCTTTCTTCTGTCTACAGGTGACTCTACACTGAATGAAAAGCCAAATGGTTTCCTGTACACCAGGAAACCATTTACTACACTGGGTGGTAACCATATGGCCAGATTATGGCGCCTGGTGGTTTAGTGGACAATTTAGACACTCCACTCAGATTGATCCAGCGCAAGTTTATATCCAAGGTGTGGTTGGGATATTGCTCATGTAATGCCACTCAGGGATGAGTGAGGCTGGTCACTCTCATCTTAAATACCAAGACCAACTTGCCTAGTCCCGGGCTCCTACGCTCCTCATGGAGCAACACTGGATTAAATGATGAATAAATTAATCAATCTCTTATGATCCTCATGGGGCAACATAGGCTTGGATGATGGATGGATGAATGAATTAATGAACATTATCATTTCCCTGCGACATCTCCCAAGCCCCTTAACACAGACATCTAACTCCCTCAGTACTTTTGACTTCCATCCATCCATCATCTAATCCTACGTTTCCCCATGAGAAGCGTAGAAGCCCAGGGCTAGTTAATGCAAAAATAACACTGCTTGGTACAAACACAATCAAAATAATGACCGAGACCTTGACACTGCTTCATAACTCAACAAGAGGCACATTCTCAATGATACCTCAATCTTCATCCTACACCAAGCAAGCTGCACCCCTCCTCCCTGAACATCACATTCTGTTCACCAACACTTGCTCTCAACACCACCTGGTGAATGGAACCCAAAATCACTACAGATCACTTCTCTACCATTAACAGCATACAAACACTACCATACCCAAACTAAAGCAATCATGTCTCATACACAGCCTACAAGAAAGTAGACTGGACAAAATTCACAAAAGAAACACAACAACACCTCAGCAAATTAAACAACACACCCATCACCAACATTACTAATAACGAGCAAAAATACTTGTGAACCTACTACATATATATAAGTCAATTAACATCAACATACGAGTCTGGAAAACAATCCTCTCAACACAGGCAGTTCTTTTCACCCGACCACACTGAAACCCCCTTCACTCCAGAATGGAAATGTAATAACATTAAGAAAACAAAGAAATCTACAAGAACAGGGCCAGACGACAGAATCCTGCACCTAAAACATTTAGGGCTACAAGACATCCAGGCCCTCAAAAACATCAGGAACTACCCATAAGCACATTGTAGCATTCCCAATATTTGGAAATACTGAGCAATTATCACTGAACTTCAATCAAACAAGGACTAAATACACCATTATAGACCTATAGTACTAATTAGTACACCATCCATAAGCACACTGTAGCATTCCCAATATTTGGAAATACTGAACAATTATCACAATACTTCAACCAAACAAGGACCCAATACACCTTTACAGACCCAATACAGACCCATAGCACTAATTAGTACACCATCCAAAATAACAAAATGCCCTTATTCTCAACAAAGTCACACCTCATGTCCCCCTTGTTCCTTCACAACAAGAACAAAGTCACACCTCATGTCCCCTTTGTTCCTTCACAACAAGAATTTAGAGCACTACACTCTACAAACACCTTAACAACTAATTTCACATACCAAGCACCTGATGGCATCAACTCCAAGCCACCTGCACAATGCACACATCTCACAACACCAGGTATTTGTAAAATCTTCAGCATCATCCCCCAATGCACACTAATCACTAAGATATACAATACAAACATGGAGAACAACAACAAACACTGGCTTACCAACTATTTATATGGAAGATAAGAATGTTAATTTCCAAGGCAAGTCATAATGAACAAGAGACTTCCCAAAAGGAGTTCCTCAGGGTTCCGTTCTCTCATCCACTCTTCAGCCAAAACAAGGATGACATTCCCACACCCCAGCTGCCCACAAACACTTCCCCATATGCAAATGACATCATTAACAACCACACACCACACTGCAGACACTGCCTGCACACTGCAATAGGGTTTACTTCAACACACTGCAGACTTGGGTAAGGATAACAGGCTGACAATCATCCCAGTCATATCCACCACCATACTCATCACCAACAGTAAACATGAATACTAGCACTTCCCTCACATCAAACCTAACAATGTACATGAGCCATATTCCATTCCACCAAGATCCCTGGAGTGACATGTGACACCATACTCACCTTCAAGAACCTTATACATGACATCAAGAAGCAGTGCTCCTGCAGACTCAATGCACTCAGGGCAATCACAGGGCCATACTTGAGGCCAACAAAAAGAAAGACTCTCCTTACTTTACAAACAATACATTTAAATCAGTGACATCCTATGCCTCCCTGGCATAGGCTCCCACCCTATCTAATACTCACTACAACACCTTGCAAATTATACAGAACAACATCCTATGCATCACCACTGGCTGCACCAAAACCACTCCCACATTTCACTTACATTCTGAAACTAAAGCCCTCCCTGTCAGAGACTACCTTGATAGAAGAGGCACACAGTCTCATGCAGAAGCCTGTGCCAATACACAACACCCCTACAGAGACACACTACATGCTTAAGCACATAAAACAATCACCACACAAATATTATCAAACCTGCTAAAAGAATATCCAACCTCCAGACATTTTAACACTAGCAATGATGAAACATCTACACACCCACATCGCATGCAGGGTAATACAATACCTCAACTGAACACTATATTACAAGCTCCCTTTCCTGACATCCAACCACTAGAGATGTCCTTAAACAGATATGATAATGTTCACATAGCTACGCAAGGATCAGGACATCACCCAGCCCTACTTGGCTACCAGTTTTGATCTGGGCAGAATGGAATCACACATGACATGTGCCTTCCTTGTAGAATAGGCCCACACAACAAATATAATGGATCACTGCACAGCATATGCTGAACAAGACCCCACAGGGGCAATGGCATACCTATGGTCAATGGGTCTGCTCAATCAGATGGACCATGGTTGTACTACAATACCATATAAAACATGGTCATCTCTGACTCCCTCTACATGCACTCTATGCTCAGAAATATTTTTATGCACATTCCAAAATATAAACGTACTCACTGTACTCCTATCAGACACTCTCTAATAGCACCCTATGCTCTAGAAATTATTTTATGCATCCTACAACACATAATTAGTTACACAATGTGCTCTTTTTAAAAACTCTACAAATATTGTATCCCCAAGTCATCATTTTTTGCACACTCCATCCTCACATACTCAGTGCACTGGCAGTGTTTATGTACAAATATGCTGTGTGTGAGTAACAAGTTTTTTACTCTGGTGACCAGGATATCTCCTATGAATATTAGAGGGACATCCAAAACTGTACCATTAACACAAACTGTAGACCTTTCATGAATGTTCACTTTGAAAATGGTACAGTGAACAAATGGTCAGACCATACTGCATAGCTAGTAGCTACGTACTAATACAGGTAATTACCCTGGCAACGGACTGTGAAGGTAGTCCAGTGAGGATGCGGGATGTGTGAGAGTACGGTAGCGGTACACCCAAGCATGTGCGCTCCTCCAGCACCTCACACTCACCCCAGCGCTGGCACGGATCCATCTGTACGTATCAAGTGATACATTACATGAGCATCATCTAGTATATGAAATGTGATTAATGTTTTTGCATAAAACAGTGAACCCTCATTATATCAAACCCTTCTATACTAATCTGAGGATATACTGTACAATATCAAACTCTAAGCCTACTAAACAGTCTTCTCATAACCCAAACACTAGCTGGTATCATGATGACACTGCCACCAGTTCGAAAAACCAAGTGAGTAGCTAGTCCGCAGGCCACACTAGGCAGATGACAAATCCTGCAGCGCCTCAAGCATGCTCTGCCCATCATATTTTGAACACTGTCGCCACTGCCACTTTGCCACTTACCAAGCAATTCCTCTCAGTACTGTAATTTATTATGGGTGCTCACCATCCACTCACTCAATGTAGTGATGCTTTGGGTGTCTGCCCTTTCCTCTCTTCCTTCCTTCCTTCCTCTTCAGGGTTTCTTTCCTTCATTCTTTCCTCTTGTTTCTGCCTACGAGTAACTTTACACTCCCTCTTCTGTCTTTCTTTCCTCCATTCTTTCATCTTCCTTCTGCCTATGGGTGACTCTACACTGAGTGACAAGCCAAGTGGTTTCTCATACACCAGGAAACCATTTACTATGCTGGGTGGTAACCATATAGCCAAATTTTGGCACCTGGTGGTTTAGTAGGTAATCAATGTGCTCCAATCAGATTGAGCCAGTGTAGGTTTATATCCAAGGGGTGTTTGGGGTTTTTTGCTCACATGCTGCCACTCAGGGCTGAGTGGGGCTGGTCACTCATCTTAAATGTCAGGACCAACTTGCCTAGCCCTGGGTTCCTATGCTCCTCATGGGATGACACAGGATTGGATGATGGATAGATAGATGGATTATTAATTTAAAACTTTTAATAATTACCAATATAGTCTGTTTACAGTATCAAGCGACACAGTTTAAACTACCAGAAGAACTAAGATAACATAGCTGAGAATTAAGCTTTCACTAGATATCAACCAGACAAAAGTTGGCATAAACTGAACCTGGATACCAGGCAGCAGAGTTATCATGTCAGTCTACATAAATTAAAGTATTTTGGTGCAAATGGCATTAAAACCTTCAAATATTAAACCTTGCTGAGAACAAGAACATTGTGAGATATCAGAACATCATAAAGTGCTGAGAACAGAACACTGTGAAACATTTAAAAATCTTGCAGCATACACCAATGCAATGTTACATCTAATGAAAATGTACTGACAGTATCAAAGAGCACAAAATTTAGTGTACAATGAGATCCTTGGTACAGTTGCCTCAAGGAGTTCCGGTACCTCCTGTGTTACCTCCTGTCAAGATGTGGCAACTGCAGCAGTAGTGTAAATACTGTATCTATAAATGAATAGGCATTCGTACTGTAGTGACGGAAATGAGTGGTGGGTATGTATGCTAGACCTCATAATGGCAGGCTATATTATGTAAATAGGATAGTGATTACAACATCACCAGACACCTTAATACTTTTTTATTTGACTGCATTTATATACTTACTGGTACAGTATTCTGTATTAACATCTATCTCTCTATTGCCAGACGCCTCAATCCTGCACGGGGTGGCCACAAACAAATCGCTTCCGTGTTGCTCTGTCCCCAGCCATTTCGCTACCCCGCTCCCAACTCACACCCCCCTCTCTAATGTACCTCTCCACTCCATCCCTCCATCTCATCCTCGGCCTCTCCCTCCCTCTCGCCCCCTCCACCTCACTCTCACACACTCTCCTCATCAGTCTTTCACTCTCCATCCTCTCCACATGCCCAAACCACCTTAATGTGTTTCTCCTAACGCCTCCTATCACATTCACAACCACACCACAACGTTCCTTCACTTCCTCATTTGTTAGTCTGTCTCTCCATGTGACTCCACATGCTCCTCTCAAATAACTCATTTCCATTGCTCTCACTCTTGACTTCTGTCCTTCCAACAAGGTCCAAGCTTCACTTCCATATGTTAGAGTTGGTATCACAATACTGTCATGTAACAACTTTTTCAATTCCATGCTCACCTCCCTGTTTCTTATCACTGCTTTCAACGAACCAGCAACCTTCCTTCCCTGCAGCACCCTTTCAAGCACTTCACCCTCCAGACTTCCATCCTTACTCATCACACTACCCAAGTACTTAAATGCACTCACATTCTCCATATCCTTCCCATCCAATCTCATTGTACATTCACTGGCTTCACTTCTCTCAAAGACCATCACTTTACTCTTCCCTACATTCAACTTTAGATTCCATTTCTTACACACTCTCCCAAACTCATCTACCAAGCCTTGCAGCTCCCCTTCGTCTTCGCTCAACAACACAGTATCATCTGCAAACAACAGTACAGGGAGTTTCCACACACTGCCCTCTCTCACTAGGGCCGCTCCAACATCCACTGCCCGACCTTGTATCTCTTTTATAACCCCATCCATGTACAGACTGAACAACCATGGAGACATGACACATCCTTGTTTCAATCCAACCTTCAAATGGAAAGATTCACTCCATCCACACGGACTGCAGCCTTAGCACCCTCATACATACTCTTCACTGCCTTCAACAACTTCCCATCCACTCCATATATTCTTAATACTTTCCACAATCCTTGTCTATCCACCCTGACATATGCTTTCTCCAGATCCATGAAGGCTGCATACAACTTCTTTCCCTTCTCTAGAAACTTTTCCACTAAGGATCTAAGAATGAATATCTGGTCTACACAACCTCTTCCTTTCCTAAAACCTCCCTGTTCTTCTCCAACTAATTCCTCTGTTATTTCCCTAACTCTGTCAGTAAGCATCCTACCATATACTTTTCCTATTACACTGAGAAGGCAAATGCCCCTATGACTACCACACACTGCTTTTTCCCTTTTTCCTTTGTACAGAGGAATAATTATACCTGACTTCTAATCCTCTGGGACTCTACCCTCCTCCCACGCCAATCTGCATACCTTCCACATCCATTCTTTTACTATCTCTCTCCCATGCTTCAGCATTTCACCACACACTCCATCAATTCCTGGGGTTTTCCCCATTTCAACTTTCTTCATTGCTTCCACCACTTCCATCCTACTGATTTCTTCCTCTCTTCTCACAACACTCCTTCTCCCCGCCATTCCCCAGCCACTTATACTTGCATTACTTTCATTCTCTATGTTCAACAGTTCATTAGTGTTCTCTCCATCTGTTTACTTTTTCTCCCTTCTCCAGTTCTCTCCATCTGTTTACTTTTCTCCCTTCTCCACTAGTAATCTACCATTTTTATCTTTCACACCCCCACTGACTTTTTTGACACTCTGTCTAGCTCTCTTTACCTCCCTCCAGAACATTTTCTTACATTCCCTCCACTTTGGACTCAAATTCCTTCCAAATTCCTCATCCACTCTTTTCTTACTCTCTCTTACTAATCTTTTCACCTCTCTCCTCCTCTCTACATATAACTCTCTCGTCCATCTCTCAGCTTCTTCGACACCCCTGTTCCTCATCCACTCATTATATGCTTTCTTCTTTTGTGCCACAGCCTCTCTCACCTCTTCAGTCCACCATGCTGTTCCCTGAAGCCCCTTGCGTCTTCTCTTCACCCCACACACCACCTCACATACGCGTTATAAATGTTTTTGATGATGTTTTAATCACTCTCCTATTTACATAATATTGCTAGCCATTAAGATGTCTGGCATACATACCCATCACTCACGTCCATCGCTACAGTAAGAATGCCCTTTTATTCATAGATATTTACGATACTACTGCAACTGGAATCATGATGATGAGTGTTTGCAGAGCTTTGGAGTGAATGTGAATGTGGAAATGATGGGGGATCTGAATGCTAGAGTGGGAAATGTAGCAGCTGAAGGTGTAGTTGGTATGCATGGTGTGCCTGGAAGAAATGAAAATGGAGAACGAATGATAGGTGTGTGTGCTGAGCGAGAGATGGTGATTGGGAATACATTGTTTGAGAAGAAAGATATTTATAAGTATACATGGGTGAGACAGGAGGGTGGAAGGGTTGTTGACAGAGCACTGATGAACTATGTGGTTGTGTCCAGGAATGTAATAGGAAGATTGTTCGATGTGAGAGTTTTGAGAGGGAAGGGTGGAGGTATGTCTGACCACTACCTGGTGGAGGGACAGTTGAGAGTAGATAAGAGATGGGTGAGAGCTAGGAGAGTTTGGTGTGGCAGGGAGGTTTTGAAAGTGAGCGAGTTGGATAAAAGAGAGAAAATGATAGAGTATCAGGAGAAATTGAGAGAGCAGTGGAACGCAGCGAAAGATCAGGAGAGTGGCAGTGTGGAGGAGGAATGGCAGTTGTTTAAGAGTGCTGTGGTGGGGCATGCGGAAGACGTGTGTGATGTGAGATGAGTGGGTGCTGGTGTAAGAAAGGGTGAATGGTGGTGCGAGGAAGTAAGTATGGCTGTGGCTGAGAAGAGACGTGCATATGAAGTGTGGTTGCAGAGGAAGGATGAGGTGTCATATGAGAGGTATAAGGAAAAAAGGAATAGGGCGAGAAGGGCTATGCGTGATGCTAAAGTGGCAGCAGATGAGAGGTGGGGTAGGCAGATGACTGAGAATTTTCAAGAGAATACGAAAATGTTTTGGAAGGAGGTGAAAAGGGTGCGAAAGAGAGAGTCTGGGAAGGAGAAGCGAG
>JAGKTI010021491.1:0-15726 GCA_018397915.1 Birgus latro | reverse complement strand
ACATTATATATATATGTACGTGTGTATGTAAGTGTGCTTGAATATGTTCATGTTTATATGCATGACTCTGTGTGTATATGTATGTATGTATATATATATATGTTTGTATATATATATATGTGTATATATGTCCATATATATACATATATATATTTGCCTTAATGACCAGGGGTTTCGGCCCCAATAGTCGATAGGCAAAAAAAAAAAAAACAAGAGAACTCAACAGGGAAACTGCCACTCCCTCTTCTGTTGACGACCCGGCAATGTCAAAGACCACGGATCAGACCACGGCACAAATTCACGAGCAACCAGCAATGACAGAGGAGGGGCAGGAGTCTTCAGATACTGCCTCCATGGCCGAGGAAGCATCGACCGGCTCCTCGGCCGATGAGGAGATTCGTGAGTCCTCCCCTCCTCCAGCAGCGGAGGGCCGCCAATCATCGACCTCAAGGATAGGCTAGATGCAGCCCCATACCGCCACTTCCTGACCCTCGATGCCCACACCTGGTCGTACCAGCTCGGAGCCAAGACCTACACCACCCTCTACGATCTGCTCCGGGCTGCCGACATGGGTGAGGAGACCAGACCCATCCTGATCATTCGCGGGGAGGAGGCACGTCTAGCCGATCTGAGAGCCTTCTATCATATGCTCCCACCACGACTGCGGTAAGAGCTCGGCCAGTAGTGACGTGGGGCTGCCCTGATTACCTTTTTTCATATATTTGGCTGGCCTAATGTCCCCAAAGCGGACGATGGCCATTAAGCCCCAAGAAAAAAAAAAAAGACCGGCAGACCGCCGTTTCTCTCCATATCGTTCACAGGTCAGTATTAAACTCTCTCCCCCCACCCCTTCTTTCTTACTCGTTTAATGTAAATCCTCATATACGTTAGTGAGTTAAATTGATAATATTTTCCCTGATCCCTCGTGTGTTGATTAATGAGATCGCCGTTTCTCTCCATATCATTCACAGGTTGAGCGTTCCTGAAGCCACCTGGCTCGGGTTTAACCACTGCCTAACGCCGGTGGCAACTAATTTACATTATTACACTGGTAGCAACGGTGGGATAAGATATTGTTGTGGGATAACATATTGTTGTGAGATAAGATATTGTTGTGGGATAAGATATCGTTGTGAGATAAGATATTGTTGTGGAATAAGTACTATTACAGTTAATGAATGGATCGAGATAGAATCTCTCAATAACAGTACACTGGAGGCCCACTTAATCTCACAATATTTCTAGAATTAATGATCTTTAAAGCTACTGGAGGACAAGCAAAATTATTCTTCACAAATAATAGAGTGAATACCGACTGTTATGTTCTTACAGCAGTGGACCAGTATAGCCGATTCGTTAGGTTCTCCCCCCTCAAAACAAAACAATCCACACACATCACACACAAACTCGGGCAGTATGTGGCAGACTATGGCACACCTCGCAATGTTGTCCTGCACAATGGAGGCGAGTTCGAAAGCCGTGGCGTCCAATGCGTGTCGTGGACTTGTTGTGAAATGGGACAGTCCGTGTCATGTGGTGGAGGTGTTGAAGGACGGAAAAGTGTGCGTGGCTGAAGGTGTGTTCACGGGGAAAAAGATGCGAGGTGCCGCAGGACAGGTGAAGCCCTGTTGCAAAGGTGAAGAGTGGCTCTTGGAACCCCTGGAAGAAGCCTTTTTCCGATGAATGAACAGTTGCCGCCCCATGTGAGACGCCCTCCCCGAAGACTTGGTGAAAAGTGTTAAGTTTTTGAAGCTTGTTATGGCAGTATTAAGTTAAGAGATGGATAGATATGTGGGTCGGGCTGTCTGACTATTGACTGTGACAGTCTAGAGTTCAAATAGCTTAATCTTGTGTCTAGAGTTTATCGAAGCTGGGTTGTGGGTGCAGCCCAGTTCAGTGGGAATAAGGGGTTGCATTAATTCGAGGGAAAACTATGGAACCCCCTCAAGATACAGTCAACACGGTCTAGGGTGGAACAGTGACTTCAGGACCTGACAGGCGCTCATCAGTTACTAGGTGGAGAGCTGGAAGCGTAAGAATGAATGGATGAGAACGTGAATCGATTAGTTAGTAGGTTGTATGAATGGGAAGCGCCCCTGAGTTGATCCTGGCAGTGAGAGTAGCGGTCAGTCCAGGTGAGACGACCATGTTGCCACCCAGGCAGGAGGTTGGCTGGGGCACATCTCTCCACTGAATTTTGAGAGTTTATTGTGACAGAGAAGAGACCCCCTGGGGTACGTGATTTTACTTGTGGACTGATAGGTGCCACTTATTGGAGGAAGAGTCAGGGAAAACTTTATCTCATTCTAGAGTTCCAAAAGTTAAAAGAGATAAGTTCTTGGAGAGGTTCACAGTCAAATTTGGTAAGTCCGTCCCGTCCGCACACACGTCCCTAGGATATGTAGATGAATGAACTGAATGTTGACATCCGATGTTAAAAAAAATTTCTTCCGGAGGAAGGATCCGTGTAGTGTCGTAATTATAAGTGTAGTATAAGTTCGTATAAGCTAGTATTATAAGTGTAATAAGTTTGTTGTAAATATAGTCTGTACAGTTCAATTTTAGCTGTTAAGTCTTATATTTAAGTTTAGTCCTAATTGGTATTCATAGTGTAAGTATAATTCTGATGTTGACAGGACTAAGTCGAGAATTGTTATGAATTTAACTTTTATGGACCAGCCGTTCCCAACATAGGCGTATATTCCGCGGAATTTTTAGTGGGAATTAACAACTGTGAATGTCTTCCTTCATGCTCTGATCTTGAGATTGACTTGACAGTGTTAATAGTGCTTCCCTTTTGAACTATGTAGTGGTGAACTGCGAGTTATCTGAGTTATAATTGTTGATGATAGTCAATTTTGAAGTGAGTTATTGACGTTGTGTTGTAAGTCACGTAAGCCAGCATGGCTATAAATTGTTCTGACTCCTATTTCTTTTAGCTTCATTATGATTATAGTTCCTGTATGCCTATTACAACAAATTTTAAACGTGGTAAGTCATTTTTATTAATGTACGTCGAGTGTAAATGTATTTTTCGTATTCTTTAGAAATCTTCGAAGAGACATTAGCAGTGCAAGTCGCAGGTCAGTACTCCCCCCCCCCTTCTTTCTTACTCATGTAATGTAAATCCTCATATATGTTAGTGAATTAAATTGGTAATATTTCCCCTGATCCTTCGTGTGTTGATTAATGAGATCACCGTTTCTCTCCATATCGTTCGCAGGTCGAGCGTTCCTGAAGCCAAATGGCTCGGGTTTTAGCCACTGCCTAACGCCTCTTCACACTAAATCCCTCCTTTCTTAGTTCATGTAATCCATGTGTATATCGGTTGGTCCACTTGAATATTCCAGCAATTTCTATACTGTGTCTAGTTCAATATGATTTTTTTGTACATGTTTAGCCCTAAGAGAATATTGAATATTGATCCACTTGAATATTCAGTTTGAATATTGTGCTCCATTTGAATATTACATCTGAATATTCCATTTGAATATTGTGCTCCATTTGAATATTCTATTTGAATATTGTGCTCCATTTGAATATTCCATTTGAATATTGTGTCCCCTTGAATATTGTGTCCATTTGAATACTTCCATTTGAATACTGTGTCTAGTTTGTATATGATTTTCGAGTACGGTGCATATTTAGCCCTAAAATAATATTCTTTGATGATAATGTTTTAGGTTTCTTCCCAAAGAGTCCGTGAGACCACGGGATTACTATATTCACGTGTAACAGTAGGTGTCTATTCAGTCTCAAGAGAATAATCTTTTTTCATTTGATTATTGTGTCCAATTTACTGCATATATGATCTTTGAGTTACTTTGTATATTTAGGTTTGAGAGAATATTCTTTGGTGGTAGTGTCTTAGACTTCTTCCCAAAGAGTCCGTCGGAGACCACTGGATTACTATATCCACGTGTATCAGTTATCATTTTGAGTGCTAATTCAGTTTGTGAAGATTCATATTCCGGGAGGTATAGATCCTGATTATACTTTGTCTGTTATGTCATTCACAGTTCGAAGAGTAAACTGTCTTTCAGTTCTTAACCCGCCCAGGCCCGACCGATTTTTTACCCAACACATCCTCAGAACCCGAACGATTTTCAACTTGTCTTTTTTTGGCTCAAACCTTCGCTTTTGGTGAGAAACATCGAAAATTCATAGAGAAATCGCCCTCCTGAGCTTATAAAAGTTGCTACAGGTGGCAGTCAGCCTTACCTTTCGTTCTCTCTCAGGGTACGTGGCTTCAAAGAAAAGGAACTATGGGAGGGGTAACTAACTCAAGCCACTTTAAATTATGTATAAGTTTATTTATTTGGTACGAATTTATGTGTAGTACAATACTATATTGTTTTCACACAATAATATAGGCGAAAATAAGCATTGTTCACTCACCAAAAACATCAGCATATGACACCTTCCTTTACGACATTACCACCTCATCACTTCTGTTTGTTTCTACCTCTAGCTTCTTTGTTTCTTTGTCCTCCACCTCAGGAATCACTTTCACCGTGAATTTCGTCATTGGAGAGACCGTGGGGCAACATACCTTTACTGGCCAGGTTACTGCTAACAGGTGAATTGCCCAGTGTGGCAGGAGGGGGGAGGGGGAGGAGGGAGGGGAGCCAGGCAGTATCCCCGCTTGACAGCAGGTAGAGGAAGGTCTCCCACATATGCCTACCAAAAATCACCCGCAAATCTTGAAAAATGTGCAAACGAAGGGCCATGCAATCGAGTGACGTACGTTGCACGTCGGTGGGTCTGAGCATGAAAAATGGGGTGACGTACGTAGTATGTCGGGGGGACTCGGTTGGTTAATACTTAGTAAATCTTAGGTTAAGTCACTTCGAGTTTGAATTATGCTATACTCTAAGGAGTGGTACAGACGAGATTGAGTGTCCCGCAAAAGGTACTAATATCTACTTGGTCACGCACTGTCAAATAAGATCACGCTACCCCATTTACCATATCTCTAAGGTTCCCATCTTTACACTGGCAGCAAAATTCCTCATCATTACTCTGGTGGCAGCAAAATATTCGTCGTTACACTGGTGACAGCGGTGGCATCTAATTTTCGTTAATACCTGTATAAGGGACCACTCACACAATACTCACAGTCCGACCACTCCAGGAAAAATATATGGGACAAAACAAAGGGTTGTACTTTGTTTTTATTGATTTGGAGAAAGCTTTTACAGACTGCCCATGAAGGTGGTGAACTGGGCAATGAGAGAGCTTGGGAATGACAAATGTTTGGTTAGAGTGGTGGTGATGATGAACGAGAGTGAGTGAATGGACGTTTAAATAATTAATTACATGTGAACGTTGGTGTGGGTCTGGGGTCAGGTTTAAACCCTTATTATTTACCATGATGCCTTATTATTTACCTTTCACGTGACTGTAGAACTTTCTTTCTATTGTATGCTGATAATTTTGTGTTCATTACAGAGAATGAGAAGGTACAAGTAATGGACAGGAAATTTCGGACTTGCAAATATGGGACGGGGTAAATGGGTTTGGTAGCAAATGACGATAAAACAAAAGTGCTGATACCTATGGCAGGTGGCGTTACTGTTAAAGCATGATTATATGGCTTACCACAAGGGTGTGGAAACTACCTCCATTCTGCACAGTGTTAATAACAATTGGGTACATAAGAAATGTAGTGATATTATAGGTAGGCTGCAAAACATTGCTGATTCTGAATGTGTGGTATGTGGTATATTGTCGTTGTTAAGTGACCCCAGCCCGGTATGTCTGGCCAAACAGACCCATCAACCACAGGCACGCAACCTCCGCTAAATGACAGTACCTTACAATAAACCGAGTTTCCCCTTGCATTAAACAGCACCTTGCCAGTGAGCCGCAGAGAAAAGTGTGGAAGTTTGGCTCCTGCATGGATGCTACATTTTGGTATCTCCACCCAGTTAACAGCGGCACCACAGGTGGCTCAACCTCACCTTGTTATATGGTTGTCACCCAGCACTGTAAATGACATCCTGGGTTACAGGAAACAATTAGGCTTGGCATTTAGCGCAGAGCCACCTGAAGTAGAGAGAAAAGCAATAAAAACTGTCAGGAAGGATGGGAAAAACAGGCAGAAAGGAGGGAAGACACAACAAAAGAATGATATACGCGAAGGAAAAAGTTGCAGGCTCTAAACTAGTTTTTTTTTCCTTTTAATGCAAAGAAGGTACCAAGGGCTACAATTATGCACATTGTTCCCTCCAGGGAAAAAAAAATAGAGAGGCAAATTCAAAAGCCATTCTTTTCAAGATGCCTGGACACGCTGCTTTTAAAAGACTGGTGACCACAGGCAGTACGACATACAGACAGAGGATGACAGTTCCAGAGTTGACTGGTTGCATACCTGAAGGACTGGGAGTAACAGTTATCTCTTGCATTAGAGCGTTGGACAGAAAAGAGATGAGCACTTGCTGTTAGACGAGTGCTATGTGCCCGTGGTAGTGGTGGAGGGATGCAAGTAGACAATTAAGAGTAGCAGTGACCAATGAAGTAGTGACAGAAAAAGAGATCAAGGTGAAACAGTGTGACAAAGAGAGAAAGGTTGAAGGGAGCCAGTACGAGGAGAAGAGGTAATGACACAAAAACCCTTTGACTCTTGTTGAGAAGAGCAGTATGTGGGAAGCCTCCCCACACACGAGAGTTGTACTCTGCACAGGGGCAAATAAAACCCGTGTATTAAGTCAACAACTGTGTAAGGGTAAAGAAGGCATAGAGTCGGCATAGAACATCTAATCTCTTGGAAGTAGATTTTACAAGAGAGGTAATATGATCTTTCCATGATACACCCAGAGAAAATGAAACCCCAAGTACGTCCAAAGATGATGTGGGTCTGAGTTGGGTATTGTTAAAAAATAGAGCATTATTGCTGTGGTAGGTTTTGATGGGTCGAAAGATATAAGAACTGAGTTCTGAATGCGTCAAAAACAAGATTACTTTTACCCCAATTCAAGATATGAGCCAAGTCAGACATTAAGTGTGCCTTAGCCCCATCCTGTCAGCTGCAGAACTGCTGAGATGGGCTCTGCGGGAAGCAGAGGGAAACCTGAGGGTTTGAGTCATCAGCATATCAGTGAATAGGGTTAGATGTACAGCTTAGACGGTCACTGATGAAAAGAAAGAGAAAGTTGGTGATAGGACAGTGCCATAAGGAATACCATTACTGATAACCCTAGGAAAAGAACGTCGGTGTCCATCTACTGCAGCAGCTATGGAATGGTCAGAAAGGAAGTTTGAGATAAAGGCAAAGATAGAAGAATAAAAACCGAAAGAGGGTAGTTTGGATAATTAAAGATTTATGCTAAAGTAGATAGAAAATCTTTAAGATGTCCAGGGTAATGGCAAAGCTTTAGCCAAAGTCCCGAAAGGACGATGACTAGGAGTCTGAAAGGAAGGTTAGAAGTTTGCCAATGGAGCATCCCTGACGGAACCCATACTGACGACTGGAGAGAAGGTTATAATAAGAAAGGTGTTTTATAATTTTCTTGATAAGAATAGATTTTAAAAATACTCTAGAAATACAGAATGTTAATGCAACTGGGAGATAGGTAGAGGACTGGGAATGGTTATTCTTCTTTAGGACGGGCTGAATGAGAGCAAACTTTCTTCAAGGAGAAAAGGTTCAAGTTGACCGACAAAGGCGAAAGAGTTTACCTAGATAGGGTGTAAGCATAAATGCACAGTTCTTGAGGACAACAAGAGGGGCTCCATCAGGCTCATATGCCTTGTTAGTATTGAGGCAGAAAATATATCGTCAAGAAATTTTAATGTTAAACATGAGGAAGTCTGAGGGGGGCAAGTGATGGCCTATGGTGGAAATGAAGAAAGTCTGAGCAAAAATTCTGCTTTATCAGTAGAAGAAACAGTTATAGAGCCATTAGAGCGGAAAAGAGGAGGGAAGGATATATGGTAATGTTGTTAGAAAGATTCTGGCAAGGTGCCAGAAGGTGTGGGAGGAATTTGAGCTGGAGAGTTCAGAGCATTTAGTACGAATGAAATTATTTTTAGCATAAAGCAAAGGACCGACTTAGCACAATGCCAGGCAGAAACATAAACGAGATAAGATTCAGAGGTGGGTTGGCTCCGGTACCTTTTGAAGGACCTATTCTTGTTGTGGACAGCATTACAACAAGCGTGATTGAACCAAGTTCTCTTTCTTTGCAGTAGTCACAGGATAAGAGAAAGGAATGTATGTTTCCATGCCCAAGGGAAATGAGTGAGGCACGCTCAGATGGCTCTTGACCATGAAAACAATGATCGTTCCAGGGAAAATCAAAGCAGTACTCCCTTAGGGCCTCCGAATCAGCAGCTCAAATGTTCAAAGCTGCCGCCTCTTGGGAGTGTCCACAGTGGATGGATGATTGTCACCACCAGCTATGACAAATGTGTGGTATGTAATGGAAAGCATACAGAAGCACAGAGGTGGGGAAAGGATTAATTTTATTAGAGAATGTCTTTGGTGTATGGAAGAGTTTTCTTTTTATTTGAGTGAGATATCTGCTGAAGGTGGGGCTGGAGCTAGCCTGGTAGCAAAGGAAAGGAGTGGTTGGATGATGTTTTGGGAGTCGTTTCCCCTTCTAACATCGAGAGGGCTCTTTCTCTGTATATGGGGTTGTTGTATGCATCATGTGGTCTGAGTGTATTACTGTACGGTAGTGGGACATGGGCAGTAAATGAGGGGGATATTCCTAGGCTTATATGTAGAGAGATGAGAATGATTAGATGGACGTGTAGTGCATCCCTGAATGACAGGCCTGGTAGCCCAAGCAGTATGTGCAAAAATTGGGCATTTTTATTTACAAGCATGAAAAATGGTACACTTATTCTCTTGGTCAATGCTAGTGTTTTCAGACGTGGGGCCACCGCGATTCATCCTACGGACAAAATGTTGGCTATTACCAGGGAAACTGTTTTCTGCAATACCTCCATTTAAAAATTAATCTGTCTTCAAAATTAAAATGCCTAAACTTTGGTTTTCATAGTCACAGAACTTAAACAAGCCATTTAAAAACATGTACAATACACGAGTAACACAAAAAGTAACCATTTTGTTTCCGCAGTTACAGAAAAAAAAAGTGTTTTCTGCAATATCCCCCGATGTCTTTTACTATGGATTCAATATATCCGTACCTACAGATAGGTTTTCTTGATCAAGGAACATGATTCTATCATAATAAACAGCGTATAGTGTATGTGTTTGGGTGTAGGCTGTACCTTTCTCTGATTTTAAAAATTCAATGAAGTCTCTTGACCAAAAATTCAGCATTACAGCACTTACTCCCTGATCTTTATTACTTCCAGGTGATCATTACTTTAAGCTTCTGCTTATTGTGATGGTGGTGATTTGTGATCTTCTGTTCTTGTATTCTTTCCTTTTAGATGTTGCATGTGCATGGTTGAGAATTTGGTGGTGGTGTTTCTAGTAACAGAAGTAGAAACTGTCTAAAACCTGTGGTGCATAGAACTGCCCATAATGTCTTCATGCACATCCTCAACCAGCAGCACTGCACCGGCAATGGAACATAGTGAAACAGACTGGACAAAATGTGCTCTATAGCAAAACGTGACATCTTAGAATTTGCAGTGTCCTGCTAAATCCTCATGCAATAACAGTGATGCGGGTTATTATACACTAGCTGAAAACATAAAGCGATTTAATGAACTCAACCAGCTACCATTGAATTTTGATACTGATAAGCTTGATGAGAGCACTGGGATGTTAGATACACTTCAGCAACATCGAGCTACGTGGCACAAATCATGCAAAGATAAGTTCAACAGCACTAAACTCAAAAGGGCTAAAAACCGGGAACACTCCACTAGTTCAACAATACCCATGATGTATGTACACTCACCGCAGTGGCCAAGACAGTGGAATATTTACCGAATTGTGTTTCTTCTGTGGCAGAGAAACAGATGATCCCTTACAAATACTTCCACATTTCAACTTGACAGCAGGGTTCGTAAATGTGCACTGGACTAACAGAATGAGTATACGGTACAAGATAAGTTGAGTTCTGGTGACATTGTGGCAATAAAAGCCAAGTATCACCCGCAGTGCTTGGTTGCATATTATCACAAGGCCAATGAACTAAACAAAGATGACGAAAAGAGCAGTCAGGAAAAGATCCGTCATGGCATAGCCTTTGCTGAACTCACTGCATATATAGATGATCTACACAGTGTAGAGAATTCAGTACCTGTTCTAAAGCTGGCTGAATTTACAAAGATGTATGCAGCACTGTTGCAGCAGCTGGGTGTTGAGCAGCCATCACCTGTCCGCAGTACAACTCAGAAGACTCGTATACTTGGCCAATTCCCAGATATGAGTGGGCATAAAGAGGGTTGGGATATTTTACTCGTATTCAACAAGGATATTGGAATGGCTCTGAAGAAGGCCTATGAAAACTATGATGATGATGCATTATATCTCGCAAAAGCAGCATTTATTGTTCGCAGAGACATGCTGCAAACTAAAGCTGTATTCTTTGGATCTTTCAGTAATGACAGTCAGAAAAATGTCATACTAGATTCACTCCTTGCACCGATTAGCATGGTCCTAGATGGTACAGATATCCAGTCACAGTCCACGACTGTTTCTCACACCTGTTATTGTTAAACAGTTATATTAGACGCCTCTTTACAAGTATGGGATCTAAGCACAACAAGGACTGAGAAACACCACTTCCGATATATTTTGGCTTGATGGCCCATACCAAAACCTGCAGTCGTGATATAGTGGATATGCTTCACAACCTCGGCCTGTCTGTCTCGTAAGACAGGGTCATGGATATCAGTACAGCTCTTGGCAATCAGGTCTGTAACCAGTACAATGCATGAGGATAAAGTCTGCCTCACAACCTTGAGAGGTAACCTTTTTACATCTGCTGCAGTAGACAACATAGATCACAATCTGACATCCACCAAAGCAAGCAGTTCCTTCCCTGGTACAGGGATATCACTGTTCCAGCACCCAGGAGCTGACTTAAGTAGAACAACTCGCTGCGTACACGACGACCTTGAAGTTGGAAGGTGCTTCTCTCACAGAGTCCTACACCTTAGTGCCTCAGGTCAAAATGAGGAAGACCAATATTTATTTTTCTATCTCTGTCCTTCTTGGTGCCGTCAATGAATGTGGAGCGGACATCGAGCATGCACTCAACGCAGAAAGGAGGTAAGTGACTGAAAGTTTGTTTCACAATCTTATCATAAAAAGTAATGCCATCTTGCTGAATGACAGAAAGATCACTTAAGCTATTGGACTGAACTCTTACCCCATATAATGATTCAGCAAATAGCATGGATTCATTACCCACAATTGTACTGCTTTATAGGACAAGTCATGATATAAAGAGCAACAGAAATAATTTATCAGGAGTTATTTGTATAAGTTAGCAATTTCATCATTTCAGGTGGCTGGAAAATGCAAAGCAGGGCATCATGGACGCTGCACAAGATGACAATACTGTCTATCTTGGGCTGCATACCATGCCAGTCAACAGCCAGTGGGTGAACATACTCCAGTTATATTTGCCATGTTACCACTGTTTCCTGATGACTCCATGTCTGTAGGTATGATACATCATGCCTTGGATGTCATCCAGGAGTCAGTACAGGAACTCAGTCCAGGTCAGAGACCCGTCGTGACTTTGGATCAGTCTCTATATTCACTAGCTAAGCAGGGCCAGTGGTATTGGCCAGCAACACACAGAGAAGACCATTTTGTCATGATCATTGGAGGTTTCCACATCGGAATGTGCTGCGTAAGGATGACTGGGGCGTGGTTGCAAGGCAGTGGATGGACTGAGGTCATTGCTCAAGCCAAAGTAGTTTCTCATGGTATTGCAAAGTCCTTTTTGAAGGCCTGTGATGTGAGTAGTATCAGACTCGCTCATACAATCACGGCGTGCTGCCTATTCATCTTGAAGAAGGCATTCAATAATTTCATCGATAACTGCGATGCAGGCGTGTCACCAACTCTGGAAGAGTGGTGTGAAGCTCAATTACAGCAGAACCCTCAATTTCGATTCTGGTAGATTGCTCTCATGTAGCAGCTGCTTGTACTAGCCTACACTATGTCTTTCTCTGATGCACTAGCAAAGGTAATTGCATTGTGTTTTAGTATTGACCACACCAACTATGCCAGGTGGCTACCACTGCATGTACATGGCATTGCCAGTCTCTGAAAATGCCATCCTTAGATATTACAGGAGTTTTGTAATTTCAAGTTTACAGTCCAGAAGACAACCGATTTTCAACAATGGAAATAGACCAGGCACATGAACAAAACAATGGTAACGTGAAGGGCGAGGGTGGTGCCATTGCACTAACTCAAAACCAAGAGCTTCTGCAGGGCTGGATGGTCGCAGGTCCAGAGCTAACCGGTATAGTATGTGAATTCGAGTCATCTTTGAAACAACCCAAGAAACTGTCTGAGGGTACCTCCCATCATGAACAAAACAAAGCTACCCAAGCAGCCTTCGCTAACCATGTTAAGTCAATGGTAGACGTAATGGAAGAACTGGGCAATCCATTTGCTGACAACTGAAGTGCATCTGACTGAATAGGCACAAAGGAAGTCTTTGGGGATGAGACCATAGAGGCAGTCAACAGCATAGAGAAGATTGGTCAAGAACAATACGAGGCATACATCACATCATGTCTTGTTGGAGATCAACCCATATTTGACCCCATCAAGAACAAATTCTGTGTTCAACAAGCGCCCAATTCGACAACCATCGAAAGACTCTCCGATGGTGTCTCACTTTAAGAAAGGCTGCGCTCTGTTTTCACGCCAATACGTAGCGTGCCAAACAGGTGAGGGAAACTTGACATGAAAATCAGTCTTACCCTCCATCTCTGCCTTAATATGGGACTCTGTGCAGTGGAAAAAAGTCTTATCTCCTCAGCTGCCTGCAGAATGAGGTTGATAGCCAAAGGCAGGCTCCAGAATGTGCTGTAACTATTCTGGATGGAGCATTAATTGTAAACACGATGCATTTTACTGGTTATACTATGTTCAAAGACTATGAACTGAAGAAGATCTTACCATACAAAGAGATACAGATGGAGAAGGTCGACAGAGTTTATATTGTATGGAACATTTACACAGAACACAGTCTGAAAACACAAACCAGACTCCAGCGTGGAAATGGCGTCACACGAATGGCTGCAGATTACCCCTGTATAAAACAGAACTGGCAGGAATTTCTCAGCGAGGACAAAATAAGACAGACCTGTTTGGGTTCCTTGCCATACATGTTGCAACAATCCAGACAGAAAAGAAGGTTATCACTACACACAAAGAAAATGTTACTAGTGCAAATCCGTATAAGTTCACTTGCTCCCTGTTTTCACGAAGAAGCTGACACCCAGTTATTTGTGCATGCAGCTGATGCAGTCAAAGAAGGCTATCAAAGGATTATGATTCGTACGGTGGGTACTGATGTGGTGATTCTTGCCATCTCCATCGATCCCATAATCAACATTACTGAGCTCTGGGTAGCGTTTGGCACTGGGCACCATCTCCGACACATTCCCACACATTTGATTCCCCTATCACTGGGTCCAGCGAAATCCAAGGACCTTCCAATGTTCAATGCATACACAAGCTGTGATACAGTGTCATTCTTCGCCAGCAGGGGAAAGAAAACAGCCTGGGATATATGGAAGACGTATGATAGTCTCACACCACTCAGTGATGGTGGCCCCAGATGAGCTTACATATGAGAAAGTTTCCACAATGGAGCGTTTCACTGCCCTGTTGTACAAGAGAACCAGTGCTCTATCTAGTGTTGATGCAGCTCGCATGAAGCTCCTTCAAGAAGGAGCGCGGGATGGAGGACATACCCCCAACAAAGGATGCCCTTATGCTCTAGAACCGGAGAAGTGCATTCCAGGGTGCTTACTGCTGGGGTATAAACCCTTGATCTTTCACCAGAACTCCCCTGTCCCTCAGAATTAAGTTGGTTAAATTCAGACGAATGGCAGCCGGTGTGAACCACACTTTGAGAAGCGCTACAAACTACCCGTGAACTGTTACTCTGTGGCTGTCAAAAGGGATGCAGAAATGCTTGCCTATATGTAAAGGCTGTTTTGAAGTGCACAACGCCAAGTCACTGTGATGGTGATTGTGCAGACTGAATCAAAACGTGATTACTATGAATTCAGTAATAAAAGCTGCACCTAATTTCAAGCAATCTTGCCCATCATGAAGATAAAGTTAGTGCATCGCAATTCGACGCTGCACCACCCACATCTGCACGGTCGATTTGAGAGCATGGTTTGAGCATCTAGAGGCATTATTTTAGGTAATTCACAATATAAATCTAAATTCGTAATTTAGGTGTGACTTCCATTAGAAAATGATAGTGTATAATATAGATGATAATTGTAGCAAATTCATACACGTAACATTCACAACTTGGATATGGATTTTGCGAAATACTGGTGTGTAATGCAAATCTGTAAAGATGCTTTGTGGTAACTGTGCAAAAGCACAGCATTACAATAATTTTACATGATTTTGAAAGGCTTAATCGTGACTCTTGACCCTGAAAGCTAGAAGTAAATGCCAGTTTTATCATCGTAAGTCAATTAGTTAATAAGATATGGTAAAAAAAAAAAAACATATTTCCCGTAATGGCTGATCAAAAATAGCCGTCACGGCGAAAATATCGTGTTTGTCGAACGGCCCCATGTCTGAAGTTTGTATCCATACGATGGTCTATCATTGTGCAAATTTTCATGCTTATACATAATTTTACCCAGTTCCTTGTTACTGATGCACATATTGCTTGGGCTCTGGAGGGTTAGCATTACGAATGAAGAGTGGGGGGGAATGACAGAATTAGAATAAATTACTGTTGTGATGAGATAGGGTAGACAGAGATGGATTGGGCATATGGAGATGATGAAGGATGACATCTGGATGTGGAGGGTGAGGTGTGATTGCTGAGGGAAGAGTTGCGAAAGGTAGGCCAAAAAAGAATTGGGACGGGGTCATAGAACATGACTTAGGGTTAAGGAAGTGAACAAAGACTGCTGGAGTTCGAGCAGCGAGGAGAGCTGCACTTTTATTACCAAAACCGACGCATGCCAGCATGCTGGAGCCCATATAAAAGAATGGCGAAATGTTGTTGCTGTCTCTAAACAATTTTTATATTTTTATATTTTTTTTTTTTAATGCAAGGAAGAAGGAACCAAAGGCCATGGGCCCGCATACTGTTCCTTCCAAGAAAAAAACAAAAACAATACAAAAGAGAGCCAAATTCAAGATCTATTCATTTCGAGATGCCTGGACACACTGCGTTTGAAAGACTGGAGATCATAGGAAGTAGGGAATACAGACAGAGGAAGACAGTTCCAGAGTTGACCAGTTGCATAAATGAAGGAGTGGGAGTAACGGTTAACTCTTGCATTAGAGAGTTGGACAGAAAAGGGATGAGAGTTTGTTGCTAGATGGGTACTACGTGCCCGTCATAGAGGTGGAGGGATGAAAGCAGACAGCTCAGAGGAACAGTGACCGTTGAAGTAGCGATAGAAGAGAGATAAAGATGCAACAGTGCGGCGAAGAGACAAAGGTTGAAGGGAATCAGTAAGAGGAGGAGAGTTAATGAGACGAAAAGCCTTTGACTACACCCTATTGAGAAGAGCTGCATGTGGGGAGCCTCCCCACACATGAGAGTTGTACTCCATACA
>JAGKTI010021490.1:0-15727 GCA_018397915.1 Birgus latro | reverse complement strand
ACAACAACAACAACAACAACATTCGTCACAATCAGTCAATACAAAGTTGCGGGGCTGCAAGCTAGCAAAGGTGTCAGG
Source organism: Birgus latro (assembly GCA_018397915.1). Classification (NCBI taxonomy): domain Eukaryota; kingdom Metazoa; phylum Arthropoda; class Malacostraca; order Decapoda; family Coenobitidae; genus Birgus; species Birgus latro. The sequence goes on along the minus strand of JAGKTI010021490.1, from coordinate 15,649 downwards.
TGATTTTGGTACCAACTCAAATTTTTATCATCCTTTGCTTGTATATCTTCATGTACAGTCAGGGACAAAATGTTTGCCTAATATTTCATTGCATCTGCTGTACATTTCTATCATTTTTCTCCCTGACGCATCCTGTCAAAGAGAATCATTAATGGGTAAGGAAGTAACCAAACATCTTTTAGATTATGCGCATTAGCCTACAGAGGAATGTGAGGAGTAGAAGAGATGAAATATTAAGCGAAATTTTTTCCCTACTTACGTCTAGGTTTATATGGAACACACTCTCTCTCTCTCTCTCCTGTTTGAAACTACAGTACATTACTCAGCCACGTGTGGGCAATGCATTACTCAACCAGGTGTGGGGTTGCTAGCCGTCACCTCTGACGGGTGTCTCTTGGTGACCCGCCGAGCAGCATGGACCGCTGAGTATCCTGGTGCTCTCGACAGGCCTGGGGGTCACCCGGAGCCGGACCACGTCTTTGAGCACGACGGGTCACTGAAGGAGCACCTGAGAGGGAAAGACGTCGATGAAGTTGTGATGGACGAGGTGAGTATAGATTGTAGTAAACCTGTTCATTTTTTTTTTTTTTTAGTTATTTAGTTAGTTTGGTAGGTAGTTATAGCCAGGTAGTTACCAGAAAAGGAGGGACAAGGGAAGGAGGAAAGTAAAAGCATATGAGCACCTGGGCATGTATTTGTAAAGGATTCTAACGAATCCACATGATAAACACTTCTCCATTACAGACAATAGCTAGTACAGACTTTTTGTTTTTCGTATTTGTTCACCTTACTATTCACTTTAATTTGACTGTGAAGTGTTTGGTAAATGTATGAATGAAGATAAACGTAATTGCAAGCAATCAAATAACGTAAACATAGAAGAGTCTATGAATACTACCCCTTGACACGTTCATTGCTCTCCTATGCACACCACGCAGGACATACAGCACAGTTATGACCAGTGAGCAGTGCATGATGATATTGCCGGCCAGTCTATTATTACATGCAGTTTACAGCAGACTAAACTACAGGGTACATGTACAGTTGCGGACATAAATACTGATCCACTCCATAAAGATAAATAAGGAAACGATGGGCGGTGACTTTTAGAACCCAGTAATGCGATCGGTGCCCAACAGACTTTTCAGAATATCATGTAAGAGATTCATAACTGTTTGTCTAAAAAGGGTGAAGATTTTAACGTCCGTAGCTACATATGTACTGTACTGTACGCCTTCTGTTGCCATTTGTTCTGTGTGTTTTTTTTTTTTTCCTGTACAGCATGGTATTTCTCAATTTTGTCTGGCGGCTTCAACTAGGGAGAGTAAAACGACCTTTTTCATTCTTTTCTGTTATCATCATACTATTCACACCACTGTCATATACTGGTTATCTCTAAGGTATTCCCAAGAGCCTTAGATTTTTTTTTTTTTTTTTCACTCAGTAAGAAGCGACCTGTTACTGGTACTGCAGCGCCTGTATTCTCGTCGGCTCAGGAGGCTTTCTACCACTTTTTATTTATTTATTTGTTTATATTTTGCATATTACACTTTGTTATTGCCTTGTATTTTATCTTTTTATTCATACATGCGCAACATAAATAACATACAAGAATATCTTAACGTACCAGACACAGAAATAGCCTGGTAAAGAAGAGGTGCTGCAGAGCCTAATGAACCAAAGTGAATAGGGGCTTCTGTCTAGTGTGTATGTGTATAGAATGTGTTGCAGGAGCGGTGTTCTGGGTGCGATACAACATGCCAAGTATCGCACATGTGGTTAACGTGCATACATGTTAATGATGTTGGTACTAAGGTGTTACTAAAGATCGTTTGCTTTAACTTGGCTGAGATTTTCGTCATTTTCTGGCTTAATTCACGTAGCTCAGTGGCAGAATAAAACAGTACTAGGTTACGGCTCTATAGCCTCCCCATACACTGCTTCCTGACTAGCACCATATTCAAGTGTTACTTTTGTTACAACTTTAGCATTCAAGATTACAAATTTGAGCCAAGTTAAAGTGAAGAGAGTAGAGTACCATTAGCAAAAGCGAGTACAAGTGTGATGTTACAGGTGTGATTTGCTACAGGTGTGGTGGTCAGCTGTGGCGGAGGCGGAGGCAGAGGTGGGGCTGAGGAGGGAGCACGTGCAAGAGGTGAGATGGATGGGAATGGACCTAAATATGGAGGCTGGGGGTCGACCCTCCCTCGAGTTCTTCGCCAGGTTAGTCATTTGATGATCGGTTAAGTTAATGGTGTCACAAACACGGAATTAGTTCTCGTACCATTGACCTGCATACTTCTGTACCCACTGTAGTACTTTCCTGAAGGATGGGGTGGGGGTGTTGAGGGGTTGGAAGCATTGGTGGTGGGTCGGGTGTGCGTCTGGGGCTTGTCTGGGGTGTGACTGAGGTGTGAGTGGTGTGCATCGGGTATATATGAGGGATGCGTCCAAAGGATGTGTTGGGGTGGTGAACATAGTTGGAGTGGATGCGGCTATCATAGTTATCCATTGTCTTGCTGCAGGAAAAATAAGAGACATGGAAGCAGTCTGCACACTCTCCTTGTCCTTGCTATAAAAACATCTTCCCTACAACAAGGAACTGAGGGTAGTTTTCTTTTGTGAAAGAACGTCGTGGCTAATAAGGTCCAGCTCTAAAATTTCCTATGTCCTTAGGGGGGAAAAAAATCACAGTACGACAGGGTCTGGTCGTTAGTTTCGTTAGTTCGCCAGGGGATCTCCCTTGTGATAGATAGCGCCAGTTTTAAATGTTTCATGGTAACACTGATATTAATATAATGGGTTAATGCTGTCGACACTTACAAGCACACAGCCAAGGTCAAACTAGATGCAACATGACCTGTTTTGAGGTTCCATGCATTTGCGTTAGTGCAGAAATAAACTGTAAAACCAAAACAGAATAACAGTGTTTAAAATCATTCTGAATACATCAGACCTGTGGGAGTAGTGTAAGCACATCTGACTTGTGTTAGCACTTTATACGATATCACTAATGGAACACAACTGAGGAATAGTTGTTCCACTGAACACCACATTATGTCAGAATTTTTTTAAATATTAATTACTGGAGATAGTTTCATGATATGCAGTGTATCAGATATGCAGCACAAGCCAAAGGATAATGAGTCAAGATACAGTAGGCCTACTTACGTGATCACCCTTGATGAGTCGCTCGTCGTATTACAAAATTCTAATCCTATACTATAAGAAAAAGCAGACATCCTAAAGTTAAAAGAAGGCTGCGCTGGAAGACGGAAACGTGGATGAAAGCAAACGTACAACAGGATTTTCGTTTCCAATCAGGGTGTTTTAGTGGAATCACCAGAGTATTACATTGTTTGTATGCATTAAGTTTTGAAAGTCCTCGTTACATGTCGCTTTTTTCACATTCTTTTTTGTCCTTTAGCCCACAGAAAAGTGTAAAAAATATGTCTGCTAAAATTTTACTGCTACCTATAATGCTGATTTCTAGTTTCCTGTAGTTTGCAGTACGGTAAATCATTAGAGGGGTCTCAAAGTCGAATCATGTGTGTATTGTTACGTAACTTCTGAAGTGTGCTGTCCACCAGAAGTTGATCATAGTTTATAGAAGCCCATGGTCGACCGTCGTGCATTAAACCGCATCATGACCTCCAGCTCTGAGTCATATCACCACCTCCTCCTCATTCCCCATCATAATCTCCAGCTGTGAGTCATATCACCACCTCATCATCATTTGCTATCATGATCTCCAGGTGTGAGTCATATAATCACCTCATCCTCATTTCCCATCATGATCTCCAGCTCTGAGTCATATTACCACGTCTCCTACAGTACCTTCAGTAATTCTTTCTACATCTCTCCCCTTTTATCCTCTGGATATAACTGTGACAAACTGCGATAATGTTAAAGCATTAATAATATCATAATCGAAAGTAATAAGACGTAATAGCAAAATTTATTTATAAAAAGGAGGTGCCATATCACCTACAATACTGCTTTATCTGTGTATAATGTGTAGGGCGAAGTAAACCAGCGCATATCACGCTTATTATGTTATCTCTTTGCTTGCAGTAAGATTCTATCAGCTGTGTATAATCGTTCGTCCTAAGCTGGAATAATAAGTTAAGTTCTTTATTATTTAACAGAACGATGATGTGTGTGTGTGTGTGTGTGTGTGTGTGTGTGTGTGTGTGTGTGTGTTAAGGTCTGGGTTTCACAGCAAAGTGAAATCGTTTGACGTTCGCTGAAATAATATGCCAGGCAGGTATTTCACGGTCTGGGGTTAACATTGGTTATTGAGGGGATGGGTTAGTATAAGGAGGTAGGATTATTAGGGGTATAATAAATGAATTCATTTGTTTATATGTATATTCGTGTTTGTGTGGCTATGTGAGCGTGTATCCTGTTATTCAATGTGTTGTTAACGGTTAAGCGTATATTATGTGTTGTGTTCACCTGTTTCAGTTAGATATGATACTGTGCCTTTTACCTGAACCGTAAAACCCAGGATATGAGAGCGACCCGTGTCTACTTGTTTTCGTATTATTGTTTTGCTTGGAGAATGCTTTGAATTATACTGTTGCCACGTCCATACTGACCAACCTACAGCGCCCATCTTCACGAGCTACTAGTATTTCCCGTCCTGGCCCACAATCCCAGCTCATCCAGCCCACTCCTGTCTATCCACATTTATTCCTTCCTCTCCTCTTCACTTCTTACACCAACTTTCTCATTAAAAAAAGAAAAAATGTGACTTATGTTACTGATCATGCCTGGAGATCTCTGTCTCTGAGGGTTCAAATAAAAGTCAGTGACAACTTGAACAAACAGCCTTACCCTACTTACAAAATCTTTACATCTCACATAATAGAACTATGTTCTTTTATGTCTTAAAAAGGTGCACAACGGGACATTCTTAAGCTAACTGAAATCACTTACAGACTTAAACAAGATCAATCAGACTCTTCTACTAATAGAACACGTACTGAAGGGAAATAGTTACATTACTATGCTGCTGTGTACAGTACAAATCAGCATAAACACATATTCTTACCTTGCGATACTACATCTTGGAGTACTTCTTACAGTATGTCATTAGATTAGTTAAACTACGGAGAATGACTTGAAAGAGGCTCTTGATATACTCCAGTAGCCACGCCTCCTCTCTGCTGACCTACCTGGCAATAGGACTGTATCTCTTTCTGGTAATTTTCTTAAGAAAGTGGTCACATCAGGTCATTCTGCTATTATTAATTAAAGCGTTCTATGGGGACCATCTTTATCACTTGGGTTCAGCTCTACTTCCCTTCCCTCCTTGCCATTCGAAACGGGTTGACTTTTATCATCTCCGGTACGACAGCTAGACCGGGTCACAGCTGAATAAGTATCATGTTGTGGGAAACTCCACCTGAGACAGTTGCTGCTAATGTAATCATGACACGATTGGTTCCAGCCAATTAGCGGCCAGTGATAACAGGTGGGTGACAAGCCACGGGCAGTCCCCCAGACTAATGGCTGGTGATAGCGTGGCTGTAACACTTAACCATAGTCAACACTGATCATCATGCAGCACTCATATTCACAGTGTGTACTCATTCCACCCTACCCCACCGTTCGCCACCTTAGTTCAGTCTACCAACCCAACACTGCATCCATTTTTTGCTTCCCACGTTTGACTTGCTCGTGCTGGTTCACCCACGGCACCCATCTTCATATCAGAAACGTTCCCTGGCATACCCTACTGACGATAACTGTAGCCTATGGAATCAATTGTTGAGTACAGGAGTTAATGCAATGGTTGAACTGTACAATTTTACTATACAGTTATGGGGCCTGTATGATATTTGCGAGGTGTGTGTGCTTTGGGGCATCTAGTTCATGCTAGAGGAGTCTGTATTCGTCAGTTGACTCAGTGGCGCGCCATACAAAATCAGTCATCTGCAAAAAAATCTTGCTGAGTTTGGAGGTGGGAGTGGAAGTTCATTCAGTAAATGGGCAATTAATGGTTCCCTTCGGAGCACTAGAAGAAACTACACTGGGAGAGTGTGAAGAAGAGCCATCTATTCAAGCGTATATCCAATTTTTACTTCTTTTTCCCACTGGAAGCCCTCCTTTCCTTCTCCTCAATGAACATAACCTACAACGAATATAGTTGTTGTTGAGTAACTCCGGTCAGTCTGACCGAGCAGACCCATCAACCGTAGGCAAGGAACCGCCCCTACAGGGTCCCCCCGTGCGGTGAACCGATGTTCCTTGCACCAGACTGCGCCGCATTACGGATCAGTCTGATTTTAACAAAGATTTTGAAAAGGTCCCTGCAGGATTGTGGCATTAATATCTTTTATTACTTGCATTAAAACCCTTTCCCTCTCCCCCCTTTCATTATGCAGGATCAGATGGAATGATGAAGTGATGAAGTGAAAGAGAGATTGTTCAGGTGCTTGAAGATGCAAGAGTGGATGTATGTGGACTGACTGAAACTAAATGGAAGGTGAAAGGGTGAGAGAATGGGAATACGGTTTAGGAATATGTGCTGGAGTCAATGAGAGTGAGAGGGCAAGAGAGGGAGTATGTCTGATGATAAGCAAGAAGTGGAAGGAGAATATAAGAGAGTATAGAACAGTGGGTGCAAGGATTGTATGGGTGAGGATGAAAGTAGGTATACAAGCTTGGGTGATTGTATGTGTGTATGCGCCGACAGAGGACAGAGTGGCAAGAGTGAAAGATGAGTTTTGGGCAAGTGTAGAAGCATATAAGGACAAGTTTGAGAGGAGCGAGAGAGTGTTTTTTATTGGAGGCATGAATGGTAAAGTTGGGAATGTACGAGTGGATGGAGTGGTTGGTCAGTGGGGTGTGCCAGCTGAGATGGATGGGAATGGTAGTGCCTTGGTGGACATCTGTGCTGGTAAGGGGTTGGCAATAGCCAACACCTACTTTCGGCACAAGATGATCCACAGGTATACATGGAGAGTCTTGAGGAGGATGGATGGTGAACTTGTAGAACGGACTGCAATGATAGATTACGTATGTGTAGATGAGCGAATGAGAAGACAAATGTTGGATGCAAGAGTGTGGAGAGGGTGGGGGAGTGGAATCTCTGACCATCACTTAGTGATGGCCAAGGTGAGGCTGCAAAGAAAGTGGGTGAAGAGACCAAGAGGAAGACAGGAGGAAATAGCTCATGTGAGAAGAGTGGAGAAGTTACAAGATAGTGAGAAAATGACAGAGTATAAGAGAATAGTGGAAGAAAGATTGGGAAGGTATGAGTTAGAGTAGATGAAAGGGGTGAAAGATGCATGTAAGATTTTCGCGGAAGAGATAGGCGCAGCGTGTGAGAAGGTTTGTGGAGTGAGGAGGAGATGCAGGGGTGTGCAAGGGACAGCATGGTGGAATGATGAGGTGAAACGAGCTGTGGAACAAAAGAAGAAGGCATATACTGAATGGCTAGCGAGCAGAGGTAGGGGAGAAGATGAGAGAGAGAGAAAAGAGAGGTATATGTGAGGTGGAGAAGAGAGGTGAAGAGATTGGCGAAGGAGAGTAAGAAGAAGGTGGATGAGGAGTTTGGGAGGAATCTGTGTGTAAAATGGAGGGAGAGTAAGAAATTATTTTGGAAGGAGGTAAACAAAATAAGACAGTGTGCAAGGGGAAATAGTAGGGGAGTGAAAGATGGGAATAATAGATTGCTGGTGGAGAAGAAAGAGAAATGAGGAGATGGAAGGAGCACTTTGAGGATTTGTTGAATGTAGAAAGTGAGAGCAGAGCAAGTATAAGTGGTTGGGGGATGGCTGAGAGAAGAAGAGGTGAGAGGAGGGAGGAAGAGATCAGTAGGGTGGAAGTAGCGGAAGCAATGAAGAAGATCAAGATGGGAAAGGCCTCAGGAATTGATGAAGAGTGTGATGAAATGCTGAAGTATGGGGGTGAGATTGCTGTGGAATGGATATGGAAGTTGTGTAGATTGGCTTGGGAAGAAGGAAGGGTTCCAGAGGACTGGAAATCAGGTATAATTGTTCCTTTATATAAAGGAAAAGGGAGAGAGAAGTATGTGGTAACCATAGGGGTATTTGCCTTCTTAGTGTGACTGGAAAGATATATGGTAGAATACTTATTGATAGGGTTAGGCATATAACAGTGGAGTTAGTTGGAGAAGAACAAGGGGGATTTAGGAAGGGAAAAGGGTGTGTAGATCAGATATTTGTTCTAAGATGTTTAATGGAGAAGTATCTAGAGAAGTGAAAGAAAGTGTATGCTGCCTTCATGGACTTGGAGAAAGCTTATGACAGAATAGATAGGGAAGGTATGTGGAAGGTATTAAGAATATATGGAGTGGAGGGGAAATTGTTGAGTGCTGTGAAGAGCATGTATGAAGGAGCTAGGGCTACTGTGCGAGTGGATGGTGAGCTAAGTGAGTTCTTTGATCTGAAAGTGGGACTGAAACAGGGTTGTGTGATGTCTCCATGGCTGTTTAATATATAAATGGATGGGGTTGTAAAGGAGGTGCAAGGTAGGGCAGTGGATGTGGGGGTGGCTCTAATGAATGAGGGCGAGATGTGGAAGATTCCGGAGTTGTTGTTTGCTGATGATACAGTATTGTTGAGTGAAGATGAATGGGAGTTGCAAGGTTTGGTGAATGAATTTGGGACAGTGTGCAAGAAGAGGAATCTGAAAGTCAATGTGAACAAGAGTAAAGTTATGGTGTCTGAGAGGAATGAAGTCACAGAATGCACAGTGAGGTTGGATGGTGAGGATATGGAGAATGTGAGTGCACTGAAGTACTTGGGCAGTGTGATGAGTAAGGATGGAAGTTTTGGGGATGAAATACTTGAAAGGGTACAGCAGGGAAGGAAGGTTGTTGGTTCATTGAAAGCAGGATGAGAAATAGGGAGGTGAGTATGGAAGTCAAGAAGTCACTGCATGATAGTATCGTGATCCCTACCCTGACGTATGGAAGCGAGGCATGGACCTTGCTAGAGGGTAACAAGTCAAGAGTGAGAGCAGTGGAAATGAGTTACTTGAGAGGAGCATGTGGAGTGACATGGAGGGACAGGTTGACGAATGAAGAAGTGAAGGAACGTTGTGGGGTGGATGTGAATGTGGTTGAGAAGATTAGGAGAAATACACTGAGGTGGTTTGGACATGTGGAGAGAATGGAGAATGAAAGACTGACTAAGAGGGTGTATGCAGGTGGGATGGAGGGATGGAGAGGGAAGGGAAGGCCGAGAATGAGGTGGAGGGATGGAGTTGAGAGGTATATGAGGGAGGGGGGAGTGAGCTGGGGGGAGGGTAGGGAAATGGTGGGTGACAGAGCGACTTGGAGGCGTTTTGTCTGCGGCCACCCTTTGCGGGATTAGGGCGTCGGGCTGTAGATAGATGGAACCCCCTCCCGCTTCTTTAAGCCTGGTTATAACTTTGGCATCATTACTTGCTGAGTAATGTTCGTGTGGAAAGCAGTGATTCAGTTAAGTATTAGTCCACAGTCCTGTAATTTTAGTGTCGGTTGACTGTATGGGACTGTCAAAATCTTTGCCAAAGTCAAGTACAATAGCCTTTCACGTCGGTCTGCTTGTTGGATTATGTTATTATGGCGTTATGTTATGTTATGATATTTTCTTTTTTGACTGATGACAGTGAGATGTGATTCGCACGATCGTTTAGACTGAGAACCGTATTATGAACCTACAAGGCTGTTGTTGGTATCAAGACGATACGTTGTATGTTTATGTACTCGTATGATTCCTTTTACAACCATACATGGAACAGATGTGAGCAAAGTTGGGTGGTAGTTAACTGGGTCAGTTTGGCAACCTGTCTTAAAGAGAGTGTTATCACTGACCTAAAACCAATAGCCTGTTGGCACTAATGGTCATAAACATTAATGTATGTACTGTACACTTGTTAGATGGAAAAAGGCACATTGTGGGGAGAATATTGCATCGATTCACTAGGCTTTTCATTTTGCCATTCATCACTTAATTTCTCCATTATCCAGGTTGGGAGTAGGAAGGGAAGAGGTGGTGTCGATGTACAGCCGGGGCAGTCATGAGGAAGCGGACGAGAACTGTGGCCTGTACTTGGTCTCGCCCCCCACCCTAGCCTGCATCCCTCGCTATCTCCCGCCACTCCCACCCTCAGCCTCAGGTTAGTCTGATCACCATCATCGCCATACTAGATTTGCATGACATTACGAGATATTGCACTCCAGTTTCATATTATGGTAAAAGGAAGACAAAAGAGTCTATTAACCTCTTCAGCCCGAGTAAGTTATCTGCATTTTATTCTTGCTCCTTCCAAACAATTTTTCTAAGTTTTGGAGAGACCTTTTGTAGTGACAGGGTTAGAAGTAAATTCCATTAAACCCTTCAGAGCTTGCTTTGTCTTCCTAAAGCGAGTCGAATCGTCTGATGGAAGCAAGAATAGACGAAAAATACATGATCCGATAGTAGAGAGGAAGGTTTAACTCATTTCAGGGATAGTATAGGCATTTAATATGCCATATGTAGCAGTTGTTGATATGTAACACTAGTACAATAATGGGCAGGTAGATGTGTCTAAGTTCATCAAGAAGAGATAAAGTACACTTCCCCAGTCCAGACAACGAAGAATCTCATATAAGCCAAACACCTCTGATCAGGTGCCAGAAACATGTCCGACACGCAAACACGCACATACGTACGCACACGTACACCCACACACTTTAGCCGGGAGTCAGAAGGGGATGTAAGTCCAAAACGAGGTGTAGGAGGCAGAGAGAGAGAGAGAGAGCCTGGGAGGCGTATTTCCGATCTCCCTACGAGTATGTGGTGAAAACCGGGAACGTCAGCCAGAAACAACGCTCGCACCGTCATTTCAAAACTAACCATAGGTTTTTCTTGGAAATATGCTCAATGTGTTAATCTGGCGTTAAACCTATCCTAGTAGGGCTGCCTGTCTGAGGCCCTCCACCTCATTCTCGTAGGGAGATCGGAAATACGTGCCCGGGAGTACGATCGAGTGCAGAGGGCTGGAGAGAGGGTCAGCTGGGAAGTTTGCCATCACGTTATGTTACGCTTTCAGTCACATTTCTATATAACTTTGTACAATAAGCCCAGTAACCCAGGAAGTGACTGTAACTCACCTCACTTATTATATAAGGATACACAGAGAGGAAAAGTGAGATAGAGAGTAAGCTACCTATTCACTCTACTCGACGCCCCACCATTTTAGTGGCAGCTCCCCACGTTCCAATCCTCTGGTGATAGAAGGGCAGCCTTAAATCTGCGATACACTTACAATATCTCTTTCCATCTAATCAAACCCCTCGGCTACGTCTATCGACATTTTGGTGGTAGCAGTAAAAGACGACACTTACAGCACAATACCAACGATAAACTTCGTTCATCGACAATAGCATGAAACAAAAAAATGCTGCCAGGTCTTCCGATTTTGACATAAAATGTCAAACTTTCCGATTTTACCTGCGTCACAAGAAGCAGTGTATATGGGAGCAACAAGTGTTTATTTTCTTGTTCCTGTTGTTCTGTTTGAGGTTATTATTGCTACTGTTTTTCATAGGAAATTTTTTTTGATCTATACCTTCTTATCCCATGCCATCCAGTTTCCAACCTCCAATATCCAGCTTCAGTGTGTTACCACCACAATGTCCTTCCTCCCACCACCCTCTTAGTCCTCCCTGAACACTTCTTCACCCATCCCACCCTTTTCCAACACATTTTTACCGAGTTTCTCATTTCTTTCTGATCATCAACTCCGTCCCCCTTGCAACGAACGTCTTCATGAGGTGTATCCGTGTGACCCTACCCTGGCACCCACCACTACCCCAGCCTGTCTTCTATCTTCCCCACCACTTCCAACCATTTTGCTGTTTCTCTGGCGACCACTTAGTTTCTCAGTAACAACTGAGCCAATCAGATTATAAATTTGCACAGCCTCAGTAAGTACACATACTGCTATGCCCATTTTGGATTACAAGTTGATTTATTTACTATTTTTTTTTTATATTTTATTTTTCCATTCCAAGATCGCTGTATCGATAGAACCTTTTTTTTTTTCTTAGTCATTCCTTGATCTACTTGTCTACTCAACCTGCACTGATTGACCAGAGTAGACCTGACAGATTTCATTTGACCTGAACGGACGTAATCTGACCCAAGTATGCTGATAGCCAAATGATTTCATATACCCAGGAAACCATTTACTACGCTGGGTGGTAACCACGTAACAGGGTTTTTTGGCCGGGTTAAGTGTCCCCGATTCTCCTATCTATAATCACTAAATTATGGCAAACGTTTCGGAGAGCCTCGAGGGACCCAATACCTGCCCAGGGACCCAACCAAATGGGCAGATTCGCGTGGCCATGTGGAATGTAAGAGGGGTGAATGGGAAGAGCAAGAGGGTGGAAGTGGTGAATGCGTTCAAGAGTGCGAGATATGCCGTGATGGCATTGTGTGAAGCAAAGATGAAAGGGTGTGAACTGCAGTAGTGGAAGGATGTTAAAGTGTGTAAGGTCGGGCATGAATGGGTGAGGAAGATGCAAGGAAGGAGTTGCTTTGTTAATGAATGAAGTGTGGTGGAGTGAAATGAGAGATTACAAATGTGTCAGCTCGAGATGTATGTATTTCAAGCTCAAGTATGAGAAGATGAAAGTGGCAGTTATTGTAGCGTATGCACCGTGTGATGACAGGAGTGAGACAGAGAAAGACAGGTTTGGGGATGAGCTGGATGAAGTAGTAGGAGAAATTCCCAGGAGTTATAATGTGTTTGTAATGAGCGACAAGACCTGGAGTGTAAGCACTGGTCCTGTGAATCATATAATGGTTAATAATGGTGTAATAACTGAAATGAAACTTAAATTAATCACTGCCCTGGCCGAGATTCGATCTCAGGCCCTTGTGCTTGATGCGCGAGCACGTTACCACTGAGCCACAGATAAGATCCCCACTTTGCGTTTAGGCAACTCGGGCTTCTATACACCCCATTACATCCCTCTTTTCTCCCCTTGGTGATTAATTTGGTGAGTTTCGAACATACAAGGTAGCGTAGCATCGGAGGCCACCTCGGGGAGGCTGCGGACCACACCGAATGGCCCATCCCCGGGATGTAAGGACAGGGGAGCTGTCAGCTAACCAAGGAACATACAAATTGCCAATCAAGCCCCGCCTCACATCACATACCGCTGCCAGCCACTGTAATAACTGAAATGAAACTTAACAAATTAATCACTGTTCTGGCCGACATCGGTCTCAGGCCTTCGCGCTTGATATGCACGCACGTTACCACTGAGCCAGAGAGGATCCCCATTTTGCTTCTAGGCAACGCAGGCTTTTATACACCCCATTACAATGGAGTAACAGGAGAGAATGATAATGGGAAGCGACTGAAAGACATGTGCCAAGAAAGAAGGCTGTGCATTTGTAATGCTTATTTCAACCACAAAGATGCACATATATTTACTTTGTATAGAGGGAAAGGCGATCGTGGTGAAAAGAGCCTAATTGATTACGTGCTCGTAGAGAAATCGATGCTGGGTAGTGTTGCTGATACGAAGGCAGTGAGAGGACGATGTGGAGGTTTCTCAGATCAAATGACTGTGGGATGCAAGATCAAGCTGAGAGGAGTGTGGTGGACCAGGAGAGAAAGAAGCAGTCAGGGAGAGAGACTAAAGGTCGAGAAGCTTAGGATCAAAGAAATGACAGATGAATACAGGGCCAAAGTAGGGGAGGAATTAGAATCAGTGAACTGGAGTGAAATGGACCGGGACAGCCGGTGGAATATATATGGGGATTGCTTGGTTAGGAATGCCAAAGCGGTGTATGGTGCGGCAAGAGTAACAACAAAGAAGAAAGATACGGCATGGTGAGATGAAAAGGTTAAATGAGAATATAGAGCAGTGGAGGAAAAGAGGAAGAAGTGGCACGAGTGGATACAGGACAGGGGTTCAGTTGAAATAAGAACTGAGTTTATTGAGAGCAAGAAGCATGTAAAGTAACCTAATGAAGAGGAAAAAGAAGGAGGTAAATAAATGATCTAGGAAGAAAACGAATGCAAATTACTCTGAAAACAGGAAATTATTCTGGAAAGAGGCGCGGAAATGTAGAAGTGACAGTGGAAAGAAATGTGAAAGTGTGAAGGACGTAAGTGGTAGATTATTAACCCATGTGGATGAAGTAAGGACTAGGTGGAAAGAATATTTTGAAAGTCTGATGAACGGGAATAGAGAGAGCAAAGCGACTGTTAACATGACTGATTTTGGGTGTGTTCAGAGAAAGAATGCAATGCCAGGAAATGTGACACACGCAGCGACTGCAAAATGGGAAAGCAGCTGGAGTTGATGAGGTATACATAGAGATGATTAAGTGTAGTGAAGAGAGTGGAATTAAGTGCTTGTTGGAGATATGTGAGAGGACATGGGTGAGTGCAATTGTGCCAGGAGAGTGGAAAAAGGCAGTGATTGTAATACTGTACAAAAATAAAGGTGAGCTAAGTAAGTGCAAGAATTATAGTGGCATAAGTCTGTTGAGTGTTGTATGGAAGGTATATGGAATTATTATAGAGAAAGTAAGAGAGATATCAGAAGTCTTAGTGAGTGACGAACAGGATGGCTTTAGCCGTGGCAGAGGATGTGTGGATCAAATAAATATCTGCAGTAAGACAGATACTGAAGAAGGCGTGTGAGAAGGACAATAAGGTATTTATGGCATTCATGGATGTGGGGGAAAAAAAAAACCGACAAAGTAGGCAAAGAACGATTGTGGAAGGTTTTGCGCGTGTACGGTGTAGATGGTAAGTTGTTAGGTGCCGTCAAGTTTTTTATTACTGGTAGTGAGGTATGTGTAAGGGTAAATAGACATCAAAGTGAATGGTTCTCGATCATTGTAGGCGTGCGACAAGGTTGTGTGATGTCCCCATGGTTGTTCAGTATACTCGTATATATACGGATGGGGTAATGAGAGAAGTAAGAACACGAGTAATGGAGAAAGGGATGGCGTTGGTAATGAATGGTGATGGATGGAATATCTCAAATTTGTTGTATGCTGATGATGCAGCGCTACTTGCAAATACCGGACAAGAGTTTGGTAGACTAGTGCAGAGTTCTGTATATGTCTGTGAGCTTCGTGCCTTGAGCGTAAATGTAGAAAAGAGTAAAGTGATGGTTACTGAGAGAGACGGTAACTCCATTCCCGTGAATGGAGAAAGACTGGAATGATGAGAGAGTTCAAATACCTGGGTACAGTGATAGAAAGGAGAGGAAAATGTGCAGAAGTGGAAAGTAGAGTGACACAAGGAAGGAAAGTAGCTAGCGCTATGAAGGCCTTGATAAGAAACAGGTTTGAATGTTGCAGCTGCTCGAGGCTCACATGAAGGAGTGTTAGCGCCAACTTTAATATACGGATGTGAGACTATGGGCTGGTATGAAAATGAAAAGTCAGTGGTAAGAGCGGTGGAGATGGGACTGCTGAGGAATGTATGTGGAGTACAGA
The DNA here is from genome assembly GCA_018397915.1 of Birgus latro. Lineage (NCBI taxonomy): Eukaryota > Metazoa > Arthropoda > Malacostraca > Decapoda > Coenobitidae > Birgus > Birgus latro. Next base: position 173 of record JAGKTI010021490.1, on the reverse strand, counting down.
GAGTGGATAGGATACGGAATAATGATACGTGAAAGATGCAAGAGTGTGGACATATGGATCGAAGAGAGTATACTGAGATGTTTTGGTCATGTGGAAAGAATGGATGACAATAGAGTAGTGAAAATGGTATATCTGACCGAATTTGAAGGAGGGAGGAGGCGAGGTAGGCAAAG
>JAGKTI010021489.1:0-15727 GCA_018397915.1 Birgus latro | reverse complement strand
CATAATAATACTATATTATGATGCAATTTATAAATGCTTTAATATGTATCACATTTGTTGATATTAGGCCGTATATTGGTTGATCTTGAAGGTTTTTGAACACATCTCCCTTGGCGAATTATTTTGCATATTACATCCTATCCTCTTGTTCGTAACTGATGCACAGAATGTTGATATTGAAAGGATTTTCATAATAATACAAGAAAATGTTGAGGTATAATATGCAAAATAAATCGCTAGGGAGGAAATGTCGCAAGGTCTCCTGTGTCATCGAGATATGGCTTAGTCCGAATTCACAAACTTGCTGTGGATTCCCCTTGGTAACTAAGATTTCTTTTTCCAAGAAGCAAGAGACACTTGAAATGTCTGCAGTCTTTTATCCCTCATCTTTCTGGCAAACAAATCCTAGGTACTAAAGGGAGTTGGTGGAGAGTTTGTAGGAAGGGTGGTTGTGTGCTTCCAAACAGCAGTCATTATGGTTATGCTGCAACTTACTTCCATTTACTGTCAGACGATTTTGTTGGTTAACCAGTGCTGTAAGTACGGGGGTCTTTGGGAACCCTGGGCTTGCCGGTCATACCTTTGTCCCCCCTCCGCCAACTCCAGTTTGGTGTTTCGGATTATTGTGTGCATACTATGCAATAATGGATCTTCCCAGAACATGCCATGGCCCCACTCTGACCCCTCCATTTGTGCAGACCTAGCCACGCCTGGAGTTAGGGGAGGTGGTGGCTGAATTGGTAGCGAGCCGGCCTGTAGTCCTAGTGGACCCAGGTTCAAATCCTGGCTGGGGCAGGGAACAGTTTAAAGATTTAAATTTCATAAAAAGCAGACTTTTCCGATCTACCAGAAGGCCCGCCAACATGTAATAATACCCCTGCTAATACCAATACACCAGTCCTGTATGAGACAGTCCTTGCATGTATTCAGAATGGACGGTGGGTATCAGCACCGAAGTTGTGACATGTGGAGGTGTGTAGGATGACTACTGGGCCTTGGGATGGGCCACTGCCCCCGAAAAATAGGCCCTGAAGCCTTTGCCCAGAGTCGGTCACGTAAAAAAAAAAAAAAAAAACTAAGGAATTAATATATTATAACACATCTCTTTCCAAGGGGATCTTTCCAGTGCTGCATTAAATACTCTGGCGGTGGCAGAAGTAGAATTACTGTATTTCAAAGACGTAGTGTGGGGGTTAAAAAGAAATTGCTCAAACTCCGCCACACCGCAGGTTTTCTCCCCAATCTTAGTAAAATCGTCTGGCTGTAGTAAGAGTGAAACAGACGTCACGGTAGTGAAGAAATGCACTTGCTCATGATTCGTAAATTACTATAATATTCCATGATGATGATGACGTATGTCAGTAGCGTAAACAGGTTTATATAACGAATTTGTGATGAGACAGGGTCGTATTTTATGTGGCTTGGATGATTCGTAACACCTTCCGTAGCGATTTATTCTGTACAATACACCGTAGGTTTCTGCTCATATTTCTGCACATCATATGACAGTAAAACGAGACAGAGAACCTATAAGGAAATGCGAAGGTATAATGATGCAAAATGAAAACGCAGAGGTTCTACGAAGCCTCCAACTGGTTGTCATTTACGTGCTAAAACGCATGGCCGAGCACAAACTAACCCTTATAGATCAGCATGCCAATTCTAAGTAGAATGAAATTGTTATGCAGTAGTCAGAGTGAAACTTATTTCTGTCGTTCTATATGTTAGAGACCTGCCAAGTCTCCGTTAGTTCGAGCGGATCTGAAGCAACAATCGAACCGTTGCTTGGTTGGAAGCCAGTGATATTTTTTTGTACGTAGACAATAAAAGATTATAAAGAGATTGATTTTCACTCCAATACCTTCTTCCTTTAATTATCAAGAAGCGTTTTACAACTTAGTCCTTTCGCTGTAAGGGCTAAAGAAATGCTGTGCTTCATTTCCATCTTCAATTTGAATACTGCTTTCGAAAAGGCATCTTGTCTGGCTCTACGGCTATAAGATAAACAGTATTACACATTAGTCACTAGAGGGTACAAACAACTCACTTGTATCCAGAGAGGCCTAAAACTTGTTAATACAGGAATATGATCTATCTAGGTCTAGCTCGGGGGAATAATCCTTTGTAATTATACTGTCTTGTTTTGAAAGGGGCTGAAAGGACGAAAACCAAGACGAATCCCAACGGTAAACGCCGCTTTGCTGTAGATGACAAAGGTATGAAATAAATTACATTACAGGAAAAAAAAGGTGTCCCGACAGACCTTGGATACATGAAAATACAATGATTTACTGTAAAAATCGAAAAGTACAAAAGGTAAAGACGACCCATCCACTGGAATAATGCAAGCATTTTCATTTCCGTAATTAACGTGCACATGACGGATGATATTACAGATAAAAAATAGCTAACTGCCTTGAATTAAAACTGACCTTCAGTGCATCAAAATAAACTATTTCACGGCGAAACAAGACTGAAAGTACGTAAGTCAAGACGAACCCTTCTGCAACAGCCATGTTTACCCCTATGCATGTGGTAGTCTAGTGTGGTCCGCGAGGGGGAGCGCACGGTGGTGAGGATAAACTTGTTTTCTTGTGATGCTGAACGTTAAGCTATCTGATTTTGAGGTAAGTTCGATGATATTTAACCCTTCACTACAGTGACGTATTTTTCATTGTAATCAGACTCCTACCTTTCGAGTAAATTCAACGGTTATTTTCAACTTAGCACTGGCGGTGAGTGAACAAGGCAGCGGCATCCCCTCCAGTTCGGGAAGTTTCCTGGTGGTCCGTCATAGTATTGAAGGGTTTAAGATGTTTGTATTAACTTTTTATTACTTCTGCTTTGCCGTAAATACGGTAGCAGGCCTTACCAATTCCATATTCAAATGGGTGTTTCACAGGTTGATTAGGATAGGTTAGGGTAGAAGTTTTGGTCAATAGGAATTCTGGGCTTCCAAAGATAAGTGGAGTGGCAATCCTAAATAATTGGCGAACCCTCCCCCCTCTCCCCAGTTAGGTTGGCGGAATCGCTATCCATAAAGGATAGCTAACTTCAATAAAAAGACAAGGCTCACTCATACAAGGCTCATACCTTAGTTAAATTAAGCACATTTTTTTTTCTTTTTAGCGAAATTCAGATAATAAGGTTTGTATGAACCTATCTTGTGATAAAGAATATACAATATTTTCCCATTAGAATTTCCGTTTCAGTAATTCAAGTGCCAATTCAATAAAAATGACTAATATACCGATTCGGCATGCATTCGTCGCACCATCTTGGTTCCTGGGGGGGGAAAAAATCTAGTGTTACCAGTTTTTCAGTACTGTTGTTATTCTGGATTGGCTCTGTAACTTTTATGTGTGTAGCCATATGTGTTTTTTTTTTTTCCATGGCTACAACCGGCCTACGGAAATATAGAGTTTTCCTGGTCACATCGATGAATCCAGTGTTGACCGTTTTGGTTATGCTTATCATCATCATCATTATCTTATCATCTGGTTATTACGTCTAGAGCCCACCACCAGTCAGTTCCATGAAATTTGAGAAAATAATTAACCCCATCAATCAGGTAACGCATTTTCTGTTGTAATCTAGCTACCACCAGAGTATTTTATTTAGCTTTAGACAGAGTAAGTAGTAAAGAGGTTAATGGCGGCTTTATGTAACAGTGCGTCAGGGGAGTGATTTGGTTAACTCTTTTACAACGGTTTACTACAACTACCAGCACCACCACCGCCACCACTACTACTGCTATTACTGTTCGAGCTAACACCAAAAGATTTTGTTTATCTGGTAGAAATCTTATCAGAGCCTTAAAATATTATAGTATTTCGAAAAAACATTTCCTTTATTCGTAGTTTTTTTTTTTTTTTTTTTTATCTGACGAAGGTTCCCAAACACACTCAGCTCAGGCAGTGGCCAGATAACAGACTGGTAACCAAGGAGACTTATTCCTGCCTCAGCTAACAAATTTCATGCAGCTATAACATAGTATTCTGGTTGTTGGAATGGCTCAGTTCCATCAGATGAAAACGACTATAGGAATCTTGTATAGGCCGACACGACGTTTTTATTCAGTCGAGAAACGTGAGTCAGAGGGAACAACACCTTCAGTACGATTACTTGATTTTGTTCTTGCCGCTGCCACGTGATTTTATTCAGCTCCTTGGTCTCATAATGTACATTTTATTCTTGGTAATTTCAGACGATTTCATTCAGCATACGGAGGCTTTCTTGTACTGAATTCGTTCAAGCCTAAATCTAACCTCTCCAGTTCGAGAAGTCACTCCTGAGCTTAGTAAAATCGCCTATCAGTAGGAAGAACAAAATGAAAATCAGGGGCGCCCACAAAAGTATTTGTGGTGGACGCACATGTTGTATGGGGGCCCAGTTTTCAGGATTGGAGGGTGGCGAGCAAAACGAGCCTATTCATTTTTTTTTTTTTTTTTAAGTTTTGATCAATTTAAAGTGCATTTTAAAGCTATCTATAGAGGTAAATTTAGGTGTAAAATAAAAGTTTACTTTGCAGATACATGTATTATATCTGAAATTTACGTTATCCATGTAGCTGAATGATGCAATATGTTGTTTTTGAGTCACTGTACTCAATGTTTTTATACTTTATTTGATAACTGCATCTACATGCACAAATCATTAAGCCAAGTTATAAAGATAACGGAGATTATACTATAGAAAGCTGAAGTGTAAGCATGGTGTAGAATGCATTTTGTAAACAAAACTCTGTTATGAAAAACACGTCACCCCTTTCAATAAAAAGGAATATATACAGAGTGTCGCCCCTGTACTAAATTCAGATATAATGTACCTGTATAACAGAGTGTCTAGACCATAAATTTGGACAGATCAGAGACAAATGTAGATGGTAATGTTATACATACCTTAGTGAAAAAAAAAAGAGCCTCTTATATAACAAACAGTAGTAAAATACATTCTCAGTATTATATGCAAAAGAGTAAATGGGCCTCATCGAGTCATATCTAGAAGAGATGATAACAGATTGACAGCTAAAGCAACAATATGAACCCTGAGATGGAAAACGAGGAATGGGTAGACACAGTGACACAGTAGGAATATATGGAGGGATGAGATCCAAAATTTGTTTGGATGGGCTAACATCTAAATGGTCAGAGAGGAACTGTTTGGGAGAGGCCTTTATCCTGCAATGGACTAACTCAGGATGATGATGATGATGACATACAGTATACAGTTAAACGCAGATGAAAGGGAACATTTAGTATTCTCTGAGATTTAGGAGACAGGCTGGTGACCTGTCTTTGGTTTCATCTGCTTTGAACTGTAAAAACTGAAAAATGGCAACAATTGATCAAGGGTCAAATGCTAATACAATACGTCTGTGTCCGCTACTGTCAAGGGACTGCAAAACGTGGTCATAGTCTTCAGCAACGTCTTGGTGAATATGCAACAGTGCAAGAGCACTTACTCTTTCAGAAGCCATGGTGAAGCGTAAATATGACTTGAGCCTTTTAAGTGTACTAAAATTTCGCTCAGCAGAGGAAGTAGTAACAGGCACTGTCAAGAGAACTGTGAAACTGCTTTGCAGGTTTGGATGCACAGGGGTGCCTGGTATTGGCAACACACACTTTTAATTGCAGAACACCATCATCCGTGTGCTTTCACTTCCACCTTTCTACTTCAGTGTCCAAGTCAGGAACAGAGGCAAATGGAGCATACGCCTCTTTTATTGCTATTATATCTTTACAAGAAAGAATGGAAAGATTTTGTGGTGCGGTAATGACTTTTCTACCCTAACCCCACAAAGACGTTCATTTAACTGCACAATGAGGTGGTCCGAGAAGAGGTTGCGAAGATTTCTTTCAAAGTATTCCTCCGTTGAAGTTGATGGAGCATTCCCTCTGTTTTTCATTTCAAGGGTGTCGAATGTCTACTAAATTAGCGGCCAGATCTACTACCTTCTGGTAGAGCTGCTGGTAGGATGGTGAGTCAGATTGCTTCAACTTCAGAAGTTCCACTAACTCCTTGTGTAGCCTCAGTCAGGTTATTTGTTGTGCTTTGCAGAGATAAGGAAAGAGTTTTTGCGCAATTTAAACGATGGTGGACAGTTATCAATGTGGTTAGAAACTGGAAGCAGTGAATATCTCCAAGAAATGCCTTTGCCTTGGATGCGGTGCTTGGGTGTGTGTCATTTTCTTTGATGAACTGCAATGTATCAATTACATTTTCAATTTTCTGAAGAAATACCCCAACTGTTTCTTCATGATATCCCCATCTGGTGGCACGGAAGTTTTTCAAACGGTCAGCACATTCATCCTGAGAAATATAAATGTGAAGCCGCTTGGCTGAAGCACTGATGAACTTTGCAATATCCCCAACTAGTGAATAAAAGCTTCTGACAGGCTATCCATCCAGGCTTAGGTTTTTAAGCTATGCATCCCTTAGCCAAATGATTTGGTTGAATTGACAACTGCTGCAATTCCTCATTACCTAGAAATGTAACTATATGGATTCTTATGGAGGATGCGAACATAAAAATTGCAAAAACAAATTCCTAAGAGATATATAACATGTTATAAAACAAAGATATAAATTGCCGCTTTCTTCGCTTTTTCTTCGATTGTAAACAATGAACGTTCTCTTTCATTAGAAAGGCATAAAATTATAATAATCGACAGTCCTGTGAGTCTGTTATACAGGAAATTAACCAGTAAAAAAACCATTGTTTTATCAAATAATCATTCGGGTGACCAATTATCCAAAATATCAAAGTGATAACGAAATACAGCATTCGACTTTGTATAAAACAATATTATGGTAACTAAACAAAACCATCTCGAACGTATGGACGGGGGTAAGGACGGGGATATCTTATACAAAAAATATTCTTTGAGATACTCTGTTACATTGTGTGTTCTTTCATTACTTACATAATGATAAAGTTATCAAATTCTTTTAATGATGATTGAGTATATGTTTATGGGTAATATATTTGATTATATTATACTGCTTATTGTTGTTCAATACGAGGTTTACTTAAGTAGGGTTGAGGAGATTTCCCTAACAGAGCCCCAGGGGGGCCCTTTCTTGCCTGGGGACCATACAGTGGACGCACGTACGTCCGGTGCGTCCGCCTGGGCGCCCATGATGAAAATGCATCACTTAGTTCATAGGTCTGAGCTGCGTTACAAATGAATTAGCTAGTGACGGCTACATCTAACACCTCCGTCTCGAAAAGCCTCTGTTGAGCTGAATAAAATCGTCTGAGAATAGGGACAACTGATTTTTAAAAATGTACCATGGTACTGGAGGTGAAAAAAAGAAAGTTTAAAAAGTTAATAATGAAAAGGTAATAATAACAAGGTATTTTATTTAGAAACTTTATTATATCGTAGTTAATGGTAAAGATGGCGTTTAATAAATATTACCTAGACATTACATTATTCCCCCACCCCCCTCAGTGCCATTCTTTTAGACAGTGTTGGTATTCGTGCTGTCATCAGGTATTTTCAGCTTATGGGAGACGTCTGTGTGTGTGTGTGCTGAAGGTGTTGTTTTGAGTCAGGAATTACTTGTGTGTGTGTGTGCTGAAGGTGTTGTTTTGAGTCAGCAATTACGCGCGCGCGCGCGTGTTGTGTGTGTGTGTGTGTGTGTGTGTGTGTGTGTGTGTGTGTGCTGAAGGTGTTTTGAGTTAGCATTTGTTAGTGTGTGTAATTTAATTCACCGTGTGTGTGTGTGTGTTTGTGTGTGTGTGTGCTGAAGGTGTTGATTCGGCAGTTGTGTGTGTGTGTGTGTGTGTGTGCTGAAGATGTTTTAAGTCCGCTATTATTATGTGTGTGTGTGCTAAAGATGTTTTAAGTCAGCAGTTACTGTGTGTCTGTGTGTGTGTGTGTGTGTGTGTGTGCTGAAGATTTGAGTCAGCTATTATTGTGTGCGTGCGCGCGCGGGTGTGTGCTGAAGATGTTTTGAGTCAGCAGTTATTTTGTGTGTGTGTGCTGAAGATGTTTTGAGTCAGCAGTTATTGTGTGTGTGTGTGTGTGTGCTGAAGATGTTTTGAGTCAGCTATTATTGTGTGTGTGTGTGTATGTGTGTACTGAAGGCGTTGTGATGAGTCGTCAATTAGTATTTGCGCAGTGAAATGGGTATCTGATGTTAGCGATAGGTTTGTGTATGCTGAAGGTGTTAGCTCAGCACTGGTAATAAGGGTGAGATCAACACAGATAATAAAGGATTAGCTCAGCACTGGTACCAGGCAATAAAGAATTGGCTCAGCACTGGTGATAAAGAGATTGGCTCAGCACTGGTAATATTAAAGGGATTGGCTCAGCACTGATAAAAGGGTTGGCTCAACTCTGGTAATAATTGGCTCAGAAGACTCAAGCACTTGTAATAAAAGATAGCTCAGCACTGATTATAAAGGATGGCTCAGCACTGGTTATAAAGGATTGGCACAATACTACTAATAAAGGTCTTGGCTCAGCATTGGTAATAAAGAATTGGCTCAGCGCTGGTATTAAAGGTTGACTCAGCACTGGTAATAAAGGGGTTGGCTCAGCACTGGTATTAAAGGGATTGGCTCAGCACTGGTATTAAAGGGGTTGGCTCAGCACTGGTATTAAAGGGGTTGGCTCAGCACGTATTAAAGGGATTGGCTCAGCACTGGTATTTAAGGGACTGGCTCAGCACTGGTAATAAAGGGGTTGGTTCAGCACTGGTATTAAAGGAATTGTTTCAGCACTGGTATTAAAGGAATTGGCTCAGCACTGGTAATAAAGGGATTGGCTCAGCACGGGTAATAAAGGAATTGGTTCAGCACTGGTGATAAAGAAACTGTCTCAGCACTGGTAATGAAGGGGTTCCCAGCTCAGCACGTGGTCTGTTCGTACTGAAGGTAGAAACCTCTGTTGTCAATGTCTTCGTCTTGTAGCTCCACTTGGTTCACGACGAAGGTCATCCAGAATTTTGGAGCTGTTGCGGGAGGGAAAAAGAAGTAGGTCCTTATTACTAAGGGGGGAAGATTAATTCTGGACTATTTTGCTTGCTGGAAGTGTATATTTTGACTTTAGGTGTGAACTCTTGAGACACCAAATTTTAGCCGAATTGGATGATATTTACTCGTGCCTCATCTTACCCAAAGTTTGAGTCTAATAAGAAAAATTGTTGTGATGATAATCTTTTTTGTTATTTGAAAAAAAAGTGTTCTTTAGGCCTACATCATTGACGGCTACATTCTAGTAATTTCCGTATTTTTTTCTCTTTTTTCAAGGATTTACCTCGAGTTATTATTAAGCACACATTTGTTATGGCTGAAGTGAAGTTATCAATGCCAGTGATGAAAAGCAGGAGCAAAACCAAGATACAGCTTGTTGGCCAACCAAGTGAGACTACTTGGAAGTAAGTTACCTCCTTTTGGAGAAGTGTTAGCGCAACTTGTCTGCCTGATGCGAACAGACACACGAACACTGAGGAATTCAGCATGTGTTCTGTCTGAGGAGCTAGGGGGATTCTGGGAGAGAGCTCGCATTCCTGCATCTGAGCCACGAAATCGTATCCCCAAGATCGAATCTCTCTATGAAGAACTGAGAAAGTTGGAGAAGAGTAAGACCTGGAATGCAGAAAGAGAGAAGAAGAGAAGGAACTTGCAAGAACAGTTGAAAGATCTCTCTGACACTGCACACAGAATGCCTTCGACCTAAAAAAAAAAAAAAATCGTGAGGATAAGGAGTTTCTTGTGGCTTAAAGGGAGAAAGGGAGGTGAGGCTCTATGTTGGGAATTGATGTCAAACTCCACCGGAAAAAATGAAGAGAGAGAGAGAGAGAAACAACAGATTAAATAAGAGAGGAGAGAGCGTGAGGAATGTTATCGAGCAGTAAGAGAGGAAATAGTGGAGCTGGAGGAAAGCCCAACTAGTGATGAAGACGAAACAGGTGACGATTATACAGATTTAGCAGGACATTCCTTTTCGGCTGCAGATCCTCCTCTGAAACGCCAACGATCATAAAAAACAGTTCTTTTCTCCAGTTGCTTCTTTAGATCTGACCAAGACTTCAGACCGTTCTTCACTCCATCTGCTTTCTGCGACCATTTCTGCCTGTGGAAAAGATCCAACAGTGTATACTGTCAACAGGCAAAGTACTCGCAGAGATCGAATCAAGAGTCGGGGGGAATCTGCAGAATGACTAAAGAAGTCATTCCATCCAACTATGCCACTGGTAGTACACTGGGATGGAAAACTAATTATCGATGTAACAGGAACAAATGTCACTGAACGCCTTCCAATTCTCGGCTCAGGTGATGGAGTTTTAAATCTTTTGAATGTACCAAGTTTAGAATCAGGGACAGGAAAGGACATGGCCAGTGTCATCATTGAAACCCTGAATGGCTGCAGTATATCTGAACGTGTGACAGGAGTGGCATTCGACACCACTGCCAGCAATACCGGATTGTGGGCAGGGGCGTGCCCCTTATTCAACAACAGTTGCACAAGGTTCTCCACCTGGCTTGTCGGCATCACAGTTTTGAGATCCTTGTTCAAAAGCCCTTCACCATTTGCCTTGGACCGTCCTCTGGTCCCGACATTCACATATTCCAGTTCAAAGCCAAGTTTTTTTTTTCCCCCGACTCTGGACATAGGCGTCACAGCCTGCTATCAAGGCCCAGCAGTCCTCCTACATACCAACACCTCTGCATGTCACCACTTTGGCGCTAGCACCCACCGTCCATATTTAATACATGCTAGGGCTGTCTCATACAGGACTGGTGTATTGGTATTAGCGGGGGTATTTTTACGACATGTCGGCGGGTCTTCTGGCAGATCAGTAAAGCCTGATTTTAATTAAATTCGAATCCTTAAATTGTTCCTACACCAGTGAGGATTCGAACGTGGGTCCGTCGGGACTGCAAGCCACCTCCCTACCGATCGAGCCACCGCCTCCCCCAATACTATTGACACAGCAGGCTTTCTGACCTTGAATGGCAATGAGGAAATGCTGGTGATTGATAGTAAGCAATGTGATGAGCACATAGCATTTTGAATGAAACAGTTGCAAGAAAGCCATCCTCAAGATGATTATTGTCGAGAACTGCTAGAACTGCCCACTGTTGTGTTGGGTGGTGTACCGCCCCGCGGAACACGGTTTCTGCACCCTGGTGCTTGCCACCATGCCACATGGATGGCTAAAGTTATATACAGCATCAAAGTCTATCATTTCCATCATCAGACAAGCATCACACTGAATCAAGACCGAGGACTGAAGCGGTTTGTTGTGTTCATCATGAAGCAATACCTGAAATCATGGTTCATGGCAACAAAGCAGCTGTAGCTCCAGTAAACGATCTGAGGCTTCTCCAGGAATTGTCACTTTATCCTGATAAGGACATCTTACAAATCTGCTTGAAAGCATTTTGGTCGTCACTCGTGGTATTTGTCAGAGCAATTAGTTGGATTGGCCTTTATTTATGCAACTATTGACCCTAAAGAGAAGCGAAAAATGATGATGGCTCTAAACGAAGACGGAAGCATGTATCGACTAAAGAGAGCAACAGTTGAACTTGAGGCGACAGCACTGAATCCGAAAACAATTTCAAGTTTGGCCAGTAACACCAAGAAGATTTTCAATCTGCTTGGCCTCCTCATTCATTCCCAGAATTCGATCCATCCACATGGGAAAGTCGTGAGGATTGCAAGGAAGCTGAGCGCATCGTCCAGGGTGCATAAAGAGGGGTAGCACCGATTCAGTAGTTTGGTCCACTGCTGACCAAGAACGAAGATTAACGGCAGCTTCTTCTCCAGGTCGATGAGCAGCACAGACAAGTGAATCCAGATGCGAGGAAGGCTACAGCTGGCAGCAATTACAAGCCATAAAACTAGGCAACAGTGAGTGGGAGTTGGGTTTGCATGATACCGCCCCCAGTGAGGGGCTAATACTCTGCAAAGAGGGGGACCTACGTAACCTAATGGCATATTAACATTACGCCATAATAGTTTAACTTTTAACGTGATGCGGCACCAGTTCAAATGATCTAACAAGCATGGAGGTTTGCATACATCATTTTTCAGCCAATAGGAACGAAGTCCCGCGGCAGCTGAAGCAAATATTTCGTGTTGAAAGCAGGGGTGTGGAGTCGGATTTTAAAAATTCAGACTCCGACTCCGACCCCAGGAAATTTTAAGGTTGCGACTCCGACTCCGACCCGCCCTCTCTATCCCCCTCTTCTGCAGTACAGTGGTAGGCATACTGCATTACTTACATATTTTCAAGTTTACTTCTATCTATCCATTGCCAGACGCCTTAATCCCGTAAGGGGTGGCCACAAACAAATCGCCTCCATGTCTCTGTCCCCCACCATTTCACTGCCCTGCTCTCCGCTCACACCCCTCTGTGTCATATACCTCTCCGCTCCATCCCTCAATCTCATCCTTGACCTCCCCCTTCCTCTCCCCCCCTCCGCCTCACTTACATACATTCTCCTCGTCAGTCTCTCTCTCTATCCTCTCCACATGGCCAAACCTCCTTAATGTATTTCTCTTAACGCTTCCTATCACATCCTCATCCACACCACAACGCTCCTTCACTTCGTCATTTGTCAGTCTCTTTCCCCATGTGACTCCACGTGCTCCTCTCAAATAACTTATTTCCACTGCTCTCACTCTTCACTTCTGTCCCTCCAACAAGGTCCATGCATCACTTCCATACGTTAAAACTGACATCACAATAATATCATATAGTAGCTTTTTCACTTCCATGCTCACTTCCCTGTTTCTAATCACTGCTTTCAAGGAACCAGCAACCTTTCTTCCTTGCTGCACCCTTTCAAGCACTTCACCCTCTAAACTTCCATCCTTACACATCACACTGCCCAGGTACTTAAACGCACTCATATTCTTCATATCTTCCCCATCCAATCTCATGTAAAGGTGTATGGTATGTAGGAGGACTGCTGGGCCTTGATTGCAGGCTGTGAAGCCAATGCCCAGAGTCGGCCACATAAAATAAAAATAAAATCTCTGTACATTCACTGACTTCACTTCTCTCGAAGACCATCACTTTACTCTTCCCTACTTTCACCTATAGATTCCGTTTCATACACACTCTCCCAGACACATCTACCAAGCCTTGCAGCTCCCCTTCGTCTTCACTTAACAACACAGTATCATCTGCAAACAACAGTACAGGGAGTTTCCAAACACTGCCCTCTCTCACTAGGGCCACTCCAACATCCACTGCCCTACCTTGTATCTCTTTTATAATCCCATCCATATACAGATTGAACAACAATGGAGACAGGACACATCCTTGCTTCAATCCAACCTTCAAATAGAAAAATTCACTCAGTACACCATCCATACACACTGCAGCCTTAGAACCCTCATACATACTCTTCACGGCCTTCAGCAACATCCCATCTACTCCATATACTGTATTCTTAATACTTTCCTCAACCCTTGTCTATCCAGCCTGTCATATGCTTTCTCCAAATCCATGAACGCTGCATACAACTTCTTTCCCTTCTCTAGAAACTTTTCCACTAAAGATCTAAGAATGAATATGATCTACACAACCTCTTCCCTTTCTAAAACCTCCCTGTTCTTCTCCAACTAATTCCTCTGTTACTTTCCTAACTCTGTCAATAAGTATCCTACCACATACCTTTCCTATTACACTAAGAAGGCAAATGCCCCTATGATTACCACACACTTCTTTTTCCCCTTTTCCTTTGTACAGGGGAATAATTATACCTGACTTCTAATCCTCCAGGACTCTACCTTCCTCCCAGGCCGATCTGCACATCTTCCACATCCATTCTCTTACTATCTCTCCCCCATGCTTCAGCATTTTACCACACACTCCATCAATTCCTGGTACTTTCCCCCATTTTAACTTTTTTCATCCTACTGATTTCTTCCTCTCTTCTCACATCCCTCCTTCTCCCAGCCATTCCCCAGCCACTTATACTTGCATTACTTTCATATGAGAGAGGGGGGTGTGAGTTGGGAGCGTGGTAGTGAAATGGCAGGGGACAGAGTGACATGGAGGCGATTTGTTTGTGGCCACTCCGTTCGGGATTGAGGCGTCTGGCAATAGATAGATAGATAGACTTTCATTCTCTATGTTCAGCAGTTCATAAAAGTGTTCTCTCCATCTGCTCACCTTCTCTCCACTAGTAATCTACCATTTTTATCTTTCACTTCCCAGCTGCCTTCTTTGGCCCCTTGTCCAAATGTCTCTACCTCTTTCAAGAACAATTTCTTACATTCCCTCTACTTTACACCCAATTCCTTATAAATTCCTCATCCACTCTCTTCTTACTCCCTCTTACTTATCACCTCTTCCTCTCTACATATAACTCTCTCCTCCTCTCTCAACTTCTTCGACGCCCCTGTTCCTCATCCACTCACTATATGCTTTCTTCTTTTGTGCCACAGCCTCTCTCACCTCTTCGTCTTCTCTTCACCCCACACACCACCTCATATGCTGCACTGATTTTTACTGTGAATATCTTGCACACACCTTCCATGTCCCCATGTGCTTCAATCTATACCCAATCGCTTCTCCACATCCCTTTTATATTCTACCTTTTTTCCATCCTCTCATAACTTTTCTACCCTCCTTGTAAGAACTACTTCCTCCTGTCCTTCCCTTCTTCTATTTCTCCATTTTGTTTGGACTCTGATTCTGACCACCGCCAAGTGGTGGTCCGAAAGTCCACTCCCCGAACATCTATATACTCTTGCATCCATTACATACTGTCTCATCCTTTTATCCATACACACATAATCAGTCATTGCCTTCCATTCATTCAGTTCACCATCCACCCTTCTCATCACTCGCCACGTATACCTATGGATCATTTTGTGCCTGAAGAGGGTATTAGCTATCACCAACCCCCTCCTGGCACAAATGTCCACTAAAGCACTGCCATTCTCATCCATCTGTGCGGGCACACCCCACTCACCAACCGCTCCATCAACCTTCTCATTCCATTCTTTTCCATTCATATCTCCAGTTAAAAACACTCTCTCATTCCTTTCAAACTTTTCCAGGCAGGCTTCCACATTTGTCCAGAACTCTTCTCTCACACTGCTTGCACGATCTTACGTTGGCGCATACACGCACACAATCGCCCGCATTTGTAGTCCAACTTTCAATCTTACCCACACAATCTTTGAGCCAACTGATCCATATTCTCTTATATTCTCCTTCCATCTGTTACTCACAACAATACACACTCCTTTTCCCCTGTCATTCTTACCTACTCCCGCGCATATACCCCATCCATATTGCCATTCTCTCACATTCTCACCTCATCATTTAGTTTCAGTTAATCCACATACATCCACTTTCGCACCCTCAAGCACCTGTATAATCTCTCTCTTTCACCTCATCATTTGCACCCCTTACCTTCCATGTAGCTATCCATACCAAGCCCTTTGTTCGGTCCTTAGTCGTCATCTTTTGGTCAGTCCTGGTCCGAGGTTTCTTGTTCGTATTTTTAGTTAGTTGTTTTCCGGGGAGGGGCACTAACCCTCCGCCAACCCACTTGTCACGTAGGGAACACGTGTTGGTTGGTTATAAGGTTACCACCCAGCGTTGTAAATGCTTTCCTGGTTTACAGGAAATCATTTGGTTTGCCACTCAGAGTAGAGCTACTCCAACAACAGGGTGTCACTACACCAAGTGGGTGGATGATGGGCGCCCCCCACCTACTTCATCCGTATTATTAGTTTAT
>JAGKTI010021488.1:0-15728 GCA_018397915.1 Birgus latro | reverse complement strand
AATTGCAGGGGTCATAATTTGCACAATTTTCAAGTTTCATGGGTGACTTTTGGTAGGCATATGTGGGAGACTTTCCTCTATCAGCTGTCAAGTGGGGATACTGCCTGGCCCCACCTGACCCACCCTTCCCCTCTCCCCCCCACACTCAGCAATTCACCTGTTAGAAGTGACCTGGCCAGTAAAGACATGTTGCCCCACAGTGTCTCCAATGACGAAATTCACAGTGAAAGTGATTCCTGAGGTGGAGGACAAAGAAATAAAGAAGCTAGAGCAAGCAACAAACAGAAGTGATGAGGTGGTAATGTTGTAAAGGAAGGTGCCACATGTGGATGTGTTTGGTGACTGAACAATGCTTCTATTGCCTATATAAATGTGTGAAAACCAGTATAGTCACTACACCTAAATTCATACCAAATAAATAAATAAATACGTAATTTAAAGTGGCTTGAATTAGTTAACCCTTCCATAGTTCGTTTTCTTTAGCCAGGTACCCTGAGAAAGAGGGAAAATGTAAGGCTGACTCATCACCTGTAGGACCATTTATAGCCTCAGGAGGGCGATTTCTCTATGAATTCTCGATGTTTCTCACCAAAAGCAAAGGTTTAAGCCAATAAAAAAAAAATCCGAAATTGCTCAGGACTGGGGGGTATCGGAGATGGGAAATCGGTCGGTCGGGACGTGACGGGTTAATGGGGGGGAGTGTGATCCCTGACCATTTGTAAGAGGACAGGGAAGGGGGTACCACCCACAACCCTGGCCGCATCTGCAATGTCATCGCTGTATCGAGCAAAACTCCCGTCCGGCTGAATGTGGAGCAGAGCAGTGACCGGGCAATCTAAAATGTAGTGGCATAGGGGCTCAGCAAACCGCGAGAGGCAGTGAGGACACGGGTCGGACTCCAAGCCAGCAATTTGACTATAGCGCAGGAACCCCATGCGCAATCTTCGGAGCCTCACGATGAGATAATTAGCCCAGTGAGAGCAAAAGAGGTGTGTAGGCCGACACAGCAGCAAACCAGGCAGCGGATCGAGAGCCCTCAGCGATACATTGTTGATGGTCCCCCCTTGAGTGCCTTTTAATAGTGGTGGCCACCCCTGATAGAACACCCGAGACACTAGGGCGAAGCTGGAATGTCACGTCTGGGAGCAAGCTAGCCGCCCGTGCTGCCGCATATGAGAGCTCATTGCCCACGATACCGACATGCCCAGGGATCCAATTAAAGGTCACTGAGCCACCGTGCTGCTGTATAAGGGAAGACACAGTGTATTTTTCAGTAAGTAAGGCAGTATGCTCGACGATTGAGAACGACTGCAAGCGGTGAAGGGAGGAGAGGGAGTCAGTATGTATCGCCACATGCCAATGGCGATGGCAATAGGCATGGCGCAGCACACAGAGTAGCGCCACCAGCTCTGCCTGAAAGGCAGAGATCCCAGAGGAGATGCACTGGGATTCAATAACACTTCTGCAGACAAATGTCACCCCCGCAGAACCGTCCGAGCCAACTGACCAATCAGAAAAATATGCCACAGAAGCAGTGGAGTGCAAGGCAGCAATCCTACTGAGTCATTCCTTGCATAGGACAATGGGAACGGAGTGACGAGGCAGTGTCACCGCGGGGAACAAAATGGAAAAACGTAGAGACGTCCAGGGGGATGGAGGAGAGAATCCTGGGCAAGGCAGGTCAGGTTCTCGACAAGCCTCCGGTGCCACACCCAGATCGTGCAAAGTAGCAGCAGTGGCTCTAGCCCAATCATGGTGGGGTATCGGGTCGGGGGGCCGACCCATCAGCCACCATAAAAGAACAGAGACTGGTAAGAGCGGCCAGTGGTTCACCAGGTTGATAGTTACTGCCGTCGCAAACAGTGCCACACGATATTTAAGGGAGGGAAATCCACCCTCTACACGCAAGTTATCCAAGCGCGTCCAGCGGGGAGCGCCCAGCATGACCCGCAATGCCTCGTTCTACTCATGATTACTAATCTCTGACAAGCGACACATGGCGGGCATTGTTATTACCACACATGAGCCGTGCATTCGAACACAGCCTGTACACAACTGGGAGGGGCAAAGAACTGTAACCAGGTGATTTGAAGCATTCTGCTCCTCATATCTCTGATATTACCATAATTTTATGGTTTCTCTTCCGTAATATAGTAATCTGCGTTTATTGACAGGGGCCGACATTCCTTCAATCAGTCTGCAATTGGGCATTTTCCGTCATGTAAACAGGCATTTGCCTCCGTATGTGGGTAATGAAATCATATGAATTAACGTAATTAACTGGCATACATTTTGGACAGAGGGGGCATGCAGCTACGATGTCGCGTAGGAATAGCGCAAGCATTCCCACTGGATGGTAATGGGGCTTGTAATTGCTGGAAAAAATGTAAGAAAAGCATTCGGAAGCCGAATGCTAATCGCCCGCCAGAATATACTTTTGACCAAGTCCAAGATTTTGGCCATATCTTGATACCCAGAACGTTTCACGTTGATAGCTCAAGCCGTTCTTGAGATATAATGGTGCTAAAGGCAGACGATAAAAACTAGTTGACCTATGGTAGCCATTTTGGTGCCCTTGACCTTGTCCCCGAGTGCCCATTTTCGAACTCGTCCAAGATTTTGGCCATATCTTGAGACTCTGAAGGTTTCATTTTGATAGCTTAAACTGTTCATGAGATGTAATGGTGCTAAAGGCGGGAGGAAAAAGCTAGCTGACGTTTGGCAGCCATTTTGGTGGCCGTGACCTTGACCACAGGTGCCCATTTTCGAACTCGTCCAAGATTTTGGTCATATCTTCATTCTCTGAAGGTTTCATGTTGATAGCTCAAACCGTTCATGAGATATGATGGGAACAGATACATACACACACACACACACACACACACACACACACAGAAAAAACATTATCGCTCCGGATTGCTAAATGGCGGACGATAAACGCTTAGTTCAAAGTAGCAAGTAATGGTATATTTTTGTCAGTGATATGTGTATTATAAAACATACTTAGAATATGTCGTGTGGATGCCGGCTGCATTGATAGTTGTGGATATTTCTCCACTGTGACCTATCAACATCTCAGTTGAAGGCTTGCCTCAAGAAGTAGGTCAGTGAAACAATAATCATATAACAAAAAACAATATGAATGTCAAATAGCATCATGCACTCATTACACACTAAAAATGGCAGCTATGACCAACTTTCATGTGTATTTCTTAAAATGCATATACAGTATATTACTTGAATAAGTAATATATGTAAAGCAAAAGTGTTCCAGTGATGCTTAGAAAATTATTCACTGAAGCACTAAACCTTTCTGGATAGATGGTTGAGCGTGTCAGATTGTGTAGCCTACGCCTGGCAACGACTTTGGCCAACTCTCTGGTCATGAGTGTACATCCAGCGAACACGCTGCAGGTGGGGCAAGATTCGTAAGGCAGACCGCACTGTAGTCAACCAGGGACCGGATTGCATGGGTGTAGAAGGTGCGCAGGACTGCATAGGATGCCCCAAGGCTCCATTTAGACAGACAACGCAGTGCAGAGATGCATGTGGCAGCACGCTCTCATAAATACTCTACGTGCTTGGCAAAGGTGTGCCTGCCATCAAAAAATACTCCGAGGTATTGGTGGAGCATCACGAATGTAAGTTCATGGCCGCCAAGCGCAGAGGAATGTCAGGAGGGCAGAGACCAAATGGGAGGCACTTTGTCTTTTCGATGTTTACCTTCAACCCTAGCTCGCTGCACCTAGCGTGCAGCATGGAGAGAGCGAAGGGTGCCTGAGTGAAGCACCCCCTCCTCGAGAAGACAAGCGCCAAATCGTCCGCATAGCACTGTTATGCCTGGACAATAGTCTGTGTCTAACAACCCCTCCACCAGCACATTGAACAGCATGGGACTTAACACACTACCCTGGGGGGTGCCATTGCTATGATGGTAAAAGGAGGAAAGATGCCCCAGAGACCTAACTCCTGCTGTCCGATTAACAAAGAAGTCTCCCACCCACGACAGGAGCCGCCCTCCAATGCCCCGAGCCACAAGGGCTGCCTGAATGGCCAGCAGGTTTGCCAACTTAAAGGCCTTCTCCAGGTCGAGGAAGACAGCCATCCCCTGTCCACCCCGAAGCATCCCGAGGAAGGATACAAGGCAGTGAGTAGAACTCCTGCCCTGATGGGAGGCAAAAATCCCCGGGTGCAATGGTCCCAGACGCCAGGCAAGGCGAGCGTGCACCACCCTTTCCGCCGTCTTAGCAACACAGCTAAGAAGGGAGATCGGGCACATGGCGGTGGGATCGCAGGGTGGATAATAGCCGTCTTCCACGACCCAGGCAATCGACCCTCGGACCACGAGAGGTTAACCTACACCGTGGGGTTGTCGGAGGTGCTCCTGGCCATTCCCGAGGGAATATTCGCGCTCCAACTGACTTTTTAAAAATATTTGCCAAAAATCAGTTATTAGTCCTAGAATATTATAATTAAATATGCTTATGACACATACCTTCAGCTTTCTCCTGGGATGTTATTTTTTGCACTCGTCGACGACCGTAGGACTTGTGGAGACTTCTGAAGTTGGGTAACTAAGTCTCCACTTTACACTTCCCAACATCCCCTAATCTGAATACCACTGCCAGATATTATCACTGGAAACACTATTCAATGATTTCCAAGTAGTTTGGAATCCATACTAAAAAAAAAAAGAACACTGTGAAAGCAATGTAAAATACGAGCGTGTACGAGCCTCCCACTCGCACTATTTCGCCGCTACACACTCACACTTTATTATTTCTAGTACTTTATTATACTTATATATATCTACAGTCCTTTACCGCTTCCCACACGATGTTTAGTAGGGGTAGAGGCCATATGGCCTTTTATAATAGGCGCAAAAGCGGCGGAAATGGAGGAGCATCACTTCACCGTGAAGGACGAGAGCGAACTGACTGTATTTCGTAGCCAATAGTTGAAAATGTCAGCTGCTAATGTATATGCTAAGAAATAAGTCGTAGGAAATCTAGACAATACGTAATAAATTAGGTAGTTCCAGGTGAATATAAATATCACTCAGGCTTCTCCCTTCCTTTCTTATATACATTTATATTACGAGAGTAGCTCATGCGGCATATTTCACGGGGAAAAAATGCAGGGCAAATTAGCGAAAGAGTGCAGGTTGGATGTTGCCAAGTGATAATTATCCAATTCCAGGTGTATGGCACTATCTATTACCTTATTTTTTTTATCTACATATATTATATTGTATAAGAATAGGGCATAGGTCTCATTTCAATGGATGAAAACAGTGGAAAAATCCGGGGAAGATTTACTTAGCGCAGAGCGGCTGAGAAGACGACAGGAGAGGGTAATGGAGGGGAGGTAGGGAGGGGAGTCTAGAATGGGGGAAAATGGCTAAATTGTCAACAATGGATGGGAGTACTGATGACATTAGCAGCTCTGACTATTCTTGGACATTGGCAGTGCTGATAGATGATACAAGTCACCACCCGAAAGCCCAGGGGAATAAAAAAAAAAAAACAGTCACACAAGTGACGCCCCACGGTATGATCCATTGCACCCGAGATCAAGCAGTCTCTCCCTACTACAATCTCCAGCATGAGAAAGAATGGAGTAGGTGACCCTGTCGAGCCCAGGTGCAGTGTCCCCCCTGCGTCACAGCTCTTGGTGAAGTTCCCCGCTGGTGATGGGACAGTCAGTGGGGTCTGGCCTAGCACAGGCGGCCTGGATCACTGCGACACGGGAAGCAGACAGCTGTTCCTGAAGGGCCTGGACGTGCTGAGGATGATTTTGGGAAGCAGAGAGATCCGCAAAGTGCTGTGAGGTGGCTGGCCTCAGCAACAGGATCAGGATGAGAGTGGAGTGAGAATGCAAGGTTCTACACCAACATATCCACGCCTCCTCCTTAATGCGGCGTTTCTCAGAGACTACATGGCGCGTAACTGCAACCATGTACCGACGGTGCGGGGATGTTCAGCGCTGTCGGTACAGCTTGCATGCCACAATGAGCCGGTTGTTCAGCTCCTTGATCCTGTTGCAATAGATCCAGCCATCCCGATAACCCTTCATGGACAGGCTCCACAAAGGAATGGTAAGAGAGGCAGCTTGAGAGAAGGCCCTGGCCACGTGATCTGCTTTACTCTCGAGGTCCGGGGTAGGAGATGCCTCAAAGGCCGCAGCTAGAGCGCGGCCAAATGCCATCCAGTCAGCCCTGTTGAGGTCCCACCATGGTGGATGGGGTGGTGGAGGCGGAAGTGGGGTCGCTGGCAGAGTGACCTCCACGGCAAAATGGTCGCTGGCAAGGTGAGCGTGCAGCAACCACGTTGCCAAGCCCGTAAGGGGGGAGGACACAAATGCCAGATCTAGGCATCCCAGGTCAATGTGAGTGGCCTCCGCAGTGTCACTGAGTAGGGAGACACCATCCATCTCCTCCAGTAGTAAGGAGATGTGCCGTCCTGCTTCATTAGGCCCAAGAGGCGATGAAAGAAGGGCGTGGTGGGCATTAAAGTTGCCCCCTATCTACACTGCTCCCCTGGCAGCCTGGGAGAACAGGTCCCCCAACTCCAGGGTGCCCCTGTGGTTCCCGTATACATTGTACACCGTGAGGGGCGATGTTGCCAGGTGGAAGACCATGCCCTGTACCTCTGCAACAGACACGCAGAGGGAGGAGGAGCAAAATCTGTGCACCTGATGTGGTCCTGAACCAGGATTGCACAGCCCCGTGTGACACCACGAATATACGGGAGGAGGTGGGTGGTGTAGCCCGGTAGACAGAAAGCAGCTCACTCCGGCAGTAACGTTTCCTGAAGTAGGAAGACATGAGGGCAAATGCTCATAGCTGCCTCCTGTAAGAGTGGGAGCTTTCTCCTGGCCCCTACACAGTTTCACTGGAGGATGCAGAGGTGGGTGGTAGCATCTCGCCCGCAGGAGTGATCTGCCCCGAGACAACCTCTAGTGGGAGATGGGTCACTGGCATCGTGTGGACTTCTGCCGCCAGAGATGGGGATGTCGCAGTTGTCACTTGTGGATGAAGCACTTGATTGGCTGGTGGCGGGGCCGAGGAACCCTGATTGTCTGCTCCCTGAGCCCTGCGAGGCTGTTCGCAAGGGCGAGGAGAGGCAGGAAAGACGATCTCTTGTTTCTCCACGAGACCGTCTAAGATTCGGTCCACCAGGGCCACCGCTGGGCTCGAGTTCAGCTGTAGGCCTGTCATATCCGCTATCAACTGGATGATCCCCACTGCCAGTTGCTGTCCAATGGTCCCCAACTCCTCGAACGAGAACAGTGGGGACGCCTGTGTAGGCAGCGGAGGGGGAGCTTCAGAGCTGTGGTTTAGCTTTTGACAAGCCGGCGGTGGTGGATGATGGATCTAGGCGGTGGTCTCCCCTAGTACTATGGAGGAAGGGTGGAAAGGCGGCCTCGTCCAGCATGGGCAAGCTCTGTGCAGCGGGGTGGCTTTGCTGGCCCCAGACGAAGGTGCCTCGCGGAGCAGCGGTGGCACTTTCTCTCTGGTGGTCTCTCACCCACGCAACTTGTCACTCCCGTCCCTGTTCCATCCGCATCACCTGCGCAGGACAACGGGGGTGCCAGGCGTGGTGTGATCCTGCACAATTGGGGCACAGGGAGGTCACAGGCTCCTTCGCCTTGAATTTCCGGAGGCATATCTCTGTCTCGTGTCTGCCGCTGCAAATTCCGCAGACCACAGGACAACGGCAGGTGGCCCGGTGGTGGCCGTACCGCTGGCAACGGAGCGGCTCGGGCACGAAGGGACGTAGCCAATAGGTCCCCCAGTTCCCCAGGTCGAGTTTTTCCACCAGTGGACCCTGCAGGGTAATGCAGACCTGCTGGGTTTCCTCCTGTGTGCGTGCATTTTGACACTTCATTGCCTCCTCGACGAGGTCGTGTTGGAAGAGTATCTCGACTGGCATATGGCGTAGATACCCCATTACTGTCGCCTTGGTGAGCTGATCCCCCTGAGACAGATCCACAATCTTCACTGGCGGAGACTCCTCCTCCGCAAACGCCTTCAATCTCTAGTACGCACTCTCCTCCAGTGGGATCAGCACGCAGCTGTCGTAGCGGCTGTAGCGGTTTCTCACGGCTAGATCCGGCAGGTGGCGCTCTAGGGCTATGACCGTGTCATAGCTCACACCGAAGCCAGGCTGAGGAGGGACACAGAAGGCAGGATAGACGGATCGGGGCAGTGGAGGAGCCATGACCGAGACAGAAGGTCGTGGGGGTGGTGGTCGTCGGGGAGTTGCTGAACGTGGTATCGGTTGTGGGGCATTTCCCAGTGTCGCTCACCGTCTTTTTCACAACACGGAAACCCATCCATCCTCATTAGCAGCAGCAACAGAGGGTGCGGCAGCAGCAGCCTGTCCAGGCGGAGCCGAGGTAGAAGGGGGCCCTGGTGGCATGGGCTGCAGAGCTGTCAGCACAGCTGGTAGAGGGAGAAGGCACAGCAGCCATAGGTGTGGAGGGGCAGGGCGCCACAGAGTGCGAGGTGGTGCTGCGCATGGCATGGGAAGGATCACAGGCATCAGGGGCGGAGGGCCTTGGCTGGAGGTGCCTCTTCCATTGCCTCATGAACTCTGGCCACCTTAACAGATCGGGCATAAGAGGCTGCAGTGGAGGCAGCATAATGGGGATGGTGAGAGGTCCCTGAGGCCCAGAAGCTCGGGGAGCAGAGGGAGAGTCCCCAAGCAAGGAGTGTGAGCTCCCAGAGGATAGCTTGCCTCACGCTTCTTGCTGCCCTTAGCCTTAGCGGGGGAGGGCTTGGAAGAGGGGAGAGGAGGCTGAGCAGGCCCTGGGGGCCTGAGGGTGCCAGAATTCTTCATATTCTTCATGGCACAGGCAAACAAAGAGAACACACACACACAGACTCAGACACCAAAAAAAAAAAAAAAACACGAAAAAAAAAAAAAAGGCCCTACAGTAACGGGGACCTATCCTCCCCACCCTCTAAAGGGCGACGTAGGAGACCCGCTACCGCCCCGTGAAGGACTTTCCCTAATCTAGCAGAAAAGCCGCTCCCAACGCTTCCTATAACCAAGCCCTAAAGGCCCCCCCTCATGGGAATGCCCTAATGGCACCCCTTCAGGGTTCGGCGTCGTATCACGTTGGGAGACACTAACGGCTAGCCGTGGAAAAAAAAAACACCCAAACACACACACACAAACACACACAAACACACACACACTCACACACACAGTCACACAAGGCAAGACAGCAGCCTACCCTTCTGAGACTAAGTCCCAGGAAAGCTGGAAAAACTCAGGAAATTCTACCTCAGTGCCAGAGACTAAGTTCCAAAATGGGCAAAACGAGGTAAAACAGCAAAAAATCCTCCTCTGTACCGAAGACTAAGTCGAGCATGAGAGAGAGACGAGCCAGAGGTCTGCACAACACAGTGGCTGGTCAGGGAATCGCTTATCCACATCCAAGGTTTCTAGCAGAACGATTGTACATGATTCACAACACTGTTTCGGTAGTTCTTCACTATTGCAAAGAAAGTGTGGACTGCTAATGGTTGGTATGTGGCTTGTAAATAACTGTTAAGTAATTTTTCAGTAAGAAGTGATGATATCGCCTGGTGGGTGCAGATACTCTGTTCCACGACATATTCTTCCTTGTTTTAAAGGATAGTAGCATTGACAAACGCTACATATTCATTAATTTAACTGTAATGTTAATGGTTTCCAACTATGATAAAATCCTCCTTCATCCTAAAAAAAATTACATGAACGAGCAGTGTGCAAAAAAAAAAACACACACACACACACACACACACGCCATTGTGGAATGACGTCCTCGTGTCCACATCCATGTCCGTCTCTTATTTGTTTTTCCACATTAGCAGACTAAATTCCATGAAACGGCAACGCTGATGCAGCGGTTTCCAATCTTCGATCAACCACCACATCGGCGACTCTCAGCCTTACGTCGGATTTGCCCGAGTAACAAAAACTTTTATGATAAAGCTAGTCTGGAAAGCAACCAATGAGAGTTAACGACGAATTATTGTCAAAGTCAGCATTCTTTCAAGCCTAGTTATAATTTTTTCTTCACTGCTCATCATCACAGTCTTGACCCCTACAAATGCGTGAGGTACTGTACAGTACATTCAGAACGCAGAAAGAAGCATCAGTGTAAAAACCAAAAAAAAAAAAAAAAAGTGCCTAGTCAAACAGACCATACATCCATTCAGTCTTTATTTTAGCCCCTAGAAATTCTTGACCCCACCTCATAGAGGTGCTGTTTCATGCACAAGTAGTCTACAATAAAGAAGTGGTATACAGGTGCAGAAATACATGGGGCTTCACTAAAGCGAAACACCATCTGAAGCTTTGCTAAAGTGAAGTACCACGCATGTTAAAAATCCTTGGGGAGCTACATCTAAACTCTACATGGGATTTCGATAGAGTGAAGCACTTTGCGTGTGAATATTTTTAGGGTGCGATTGAATTACCAAGTTCTCTTCTAGGGATAATGCCGAACTTAAAAATGAACTTCATAATGCCCGTGAGGATGAGACCTTTCTGTTAGCAAAAATAAATAAATAAATAAACATAAAGGAGGGGGGGGCAGGAATACCCTTGCTAAACAGGTCTCCGTCACGCCTCCACACGTATCCCCTCACACTCCCACATCCATACATGTCTCCCCTCACACTCCTACATCCTTACACGTCTCCCCCCTCATGCCTCCATGGGCCCCTCCCCCCAACTGCCTCATCCATCAGATCTCCATACTTTTCCTCTCTTACACGCATATTCCTACTGCGCTTTTCGTATTGAGAATTTAGAGGAAACCTTTGCAAATGAATTTAACATCTCAGAGACTGTCTGGTACATAGCATCCGTCCAAGAGTTTTCTATCCTTCTGTCTGTGCCGTCGTCTCTTGTTTTCTTTCTGGTCGTGTTATTGCTGCTGTTGTATACAGCCACTGTTTGTTTTATAAAGTTATCAACAATGGTATTCCTTATGGTTTTGTCCGTTCACTGTTTTTTTCTTCATCAACTGATCTGAATTTCAACTTCTAGTCATACCCAGACTTTTGGCGATTCATCCACTCTTCACTTTTCTTTCTGCATCTCACAACGTCCTTCACAGCATTTATTTTAACAATCTCGATATGAAGCTATAGCACACCAGTTTTCTGACCTTTCTTGTTAGTGACAAGGGTAAAACAGTCATTGTTATTTTCAAGCATCAAAGGCTTAATTATCTTTTAGCTAGCCAGAATTTTTCACATGAATATCTCCAACCCTTGAGCAAAGCATTGCTCACACATTATCACTTCTCAATGTCCCTGGGATATTATTCTCAATTCCTCCATCTGTTAAAGAGCCCAAATCATTCACAAGAAGATTCCTAATCCTTGAACAATGCACAGCACACTCATTATCACTTCTCAATGTCCTTGGGGTATTATTCTCAAGGGATCTTTGTTTTGTTTATTTCGAGAAGGCTATTGACAGAGTCTCTAGAGAGGTGGGGAAGTGGGCAATGAGAATGCCTGGGATCGAAGAGTGGCTGGTTAGGGGGGTTAGGCCATGTATGTGGGTGCTCGCACCCAGGTAACGGTGAATGGAGATTGGAGTGATGAGTTCTCCGTGAATGCTGGTGTGCACCATGGGGTCAGTTTTGAGCTCTTTGTTGTGTATCATGGTACTTGAAGTCCTCTCACGTGACTTCAGAAATGGACTCCTGTGGGAGATGTTGTATGCTAATGGTTTGGTGTTGACAGCGGAAAATGAAAGGGAGGCGGAGGAAAGATTTAGGAAGTGGAGAGATGGTAAGGGGCACAAGGGTTTAAGAGTAAATGCAGATAAAACAAAAGTGATGGTATCTAGGGCTAGTGGCGGTACTCTCAAGGTAGAGGGGGAATGGCTATGTGCGATTTACCACAAGGGCGTGGGAAGTAATTCCATCTTGTACAGTGTCTGTGATAAGTGGGTGTGTAAGAGATGTAGTGATAGTGGAGGTAGACTGTGAGATAATACTGATTTCATGTGTATATAGTGTCGGGGAGAGCAGGTGGACATTGTCAGGCATGAAAGGATTGAGCTTGCTGGTGAGACTCTTGAGTGTGTGGAAGAATTTTGTTATTTGGGAGACATGTTATGTGATGGAGGTGGGACTGGAG
Organism: Birgus latro; assembly: GCA_018397915.1. Lineage (NCBI taxonomy): Eukaryota > Metazoa > Arthropoda > Malacostraca > Decapoda > Coenobitidae > Birgus > Birgus latro. The sequence goes on along the minus strand of JAGKTI010021488.1, from coordinate 3,574 downwards.
CTAGCAATGTGGCCAGAGTGAGGAGTGGTTGGAAGAAGTTCTGGGAGCTGTTGCCTCACCTGACACTGAGAGGGCTCTCCATTCGTGCTAGGGAATCTTTGTATGCAGCATGTGTTAGGAGTGTACTGCTGTATGGTATTGAGACCTGAGCAGTAAAGGAAGAAGATATTCGCAGGCTCAAACGTACAGAAATTACAGTGATTAGGTGGATATGCAGTGCGTCCGAGAGTGTGAGGCCTTGGGGGGGCTAGGTTTACGGTGGAAGAGCTGAGGGGTAGGATGGGACTGGGCTGGAGTATATTGGTGTTGTGATGAAGAGAGGTAGATTGAGATGGTTTGGGCGTGTGGAGAGGATGGGGGATGATAACTGAGTGCAGAAAGTGAGAAGTGTTACTGCTGGGGGTAGGGTTGCGAAAGGTAGACCGAAAAAGACCTGGAACGAGGTCACTGAGTGTGACCTTAAGGGTAAGGGACTAAATAGGGAAGCTGCCAGAGATCGAGCGGCAAGTGAAGCCTCCATTAGGTGACCAAGACTGATGCATACATGCTTGTTGGAGCCTTCAAAAACGAAACGAAACGAAACAAAACGATCTATTATTGAAAAATCAAAGTTCTGACATTGGAACTTTCACTTCCATGTGATTAGGGATGCTAAACAGACAACGTACCTTCTTTTCCTGTGCAGTTGCTGATTTTGTACAGGGAATTTATATGATTTACCCTTGCGTAAAGTAATGCTTTCACTTGTGGGAGGTGGTGGCCGAATCGGAAAGGATGATCCGCTGTCCTAATGGAATGCGAGTTTGAATCACGACTCGGGTAGGGAACAGTTTAATAATTTGAATTTTTAAAACATAATTAATAAGCCAATAGTTCCACCAGCATGTTATATTAAAACAACCGCTTATACTATCACACTTGTCCTGCATGAGACTGCCCTACCATGTATTCAGTATGGAAGGTGGGTCAATGTGGACGGTGAGTGTTGCCATAAAATTAATGATACGGAACTTTGTGGCGAACTACTGGGCCTTTGCGAACGAACTTGAAGCCTGTGCCTCGCACTAGGGAAAAAAACAAAACAAAAAAATAACAGCTCCTTTTACCCGTTGAGTTTGTTGTATGTATTATTGTCCTCTTTCTAGAATACAGACCATGTCTTTTGCCTAGGGATAGATTTTTCGAAGTGGAAGTGGCTTGATGTATCTTCATGAAACCCTTCAGTTCATAGGACTTTTTGAAACAATAAATTTATTGGGAAGGAGTAACAGATAGCGCATGTCAGTGGACTGAAGGGGTAAACAGAGTTGAGGCATAGGCCTTTCATCCCTGCTCCCATCACATTTTCTTTGCCAGTAATTGCTGCTGATTAGTTTGATAGACAGACTGTCAGAGGTTCATACTGGATAGAGAGAGAAATATCTGCTGCATTAAACACTCTCTCTCTCTCTCTCTCTCTCTCTCTCTCTCTCTCTCTCTCTCTCTCTCTCTCTCTCTCTCTCTCTCTCTCTCTCATCCATGCAGGACTCCTCTGTCACCACACGTTTCTTAACCTTTATTCACTGACTGTTATGAAACACTAACATTTTCTCATCCTGATAGATAGTTTGTTGATGTGCACTGGAGTTTGAGTTACGTTTGCTAAAACACATAGGAAAGGGCAGTAAAATCGAATTTATTGCAATGGACATCAGCAGTTTCCTGTCAATGTGTCTCAGAAGTAAACAAAATTTCTCTCTCCTCTCTATTCACTTACACCAACATCTGAAGTGGAATGCTGCAGTGTTCATAGCAAACTGGGGTGGCTGGTGGCAGAACTGCGTCTGATGGACTTATAAACAATTGTTGCGTCCTCTGGCAACGTAGCAGCATGACACAATTCCCCCCCCTCCCCAGGCTAACACAGGGCTAAGTGGCTCAGTGACAAGAAAGTGTTCCGCAGCATGTCCGTCCTCATTTAGATTTTAATTGGCCCCATTAACAGCATCAATACCAAATTAATGAGCATGATCCTCCACAGAAGTGTCAGGGGTTAATAAGACCGAGACTATTATAGCAAGGCAACTAAATCTAAGGCAGCAGTATCGAAAGGCAATAAAGGTGAAGCTTATCCGCTTTCACCTGCCTCTCTGTGACATGAAGCTGAAGGTCATCACCAGTCTGCACTTAGCCATTTTATTTCATAATTTAGGTGCCGCAGAAGAGTCCTTACCGACAAATGAATTATTTTCTGTGATATATCCAAGAACGTTTCAGATATAAAGTCTTTTCAAAAGGCATCAAGATTTTGTTTGTTTGTTTAAGGGAAGGGGGAACAAACATGGCAAGGCGTAATGTGGATTTACCTCTGGCTGAAGACATGTACCACACCAAGACTATCATGAAGCGAATCTGACTAGATTCAGTTACTCACCAAAAAAAGAAAGTATACAATATTAATGGAATTTCAATGAAAGACAAAGAAAAAAATAGTCAATAACAGTTTGGTAGCCTATGCAGTATACCCTGTGAAAATAATTCACTGGGGTAACAAACACACAGCTGTGGGTATACTGCACGAACTTAAAAAATCCCCATTAGGTTAAAGGCATTTTACGAACCATAAAAAGAGTCGCATATCAAAACTTTGGCTATTATTGAAGAAGAGCAATAAGAACGTTCAAAATCCAGCCATGGAAATGCTACTTACAGCCGCAAACTTTCCCTCTTCAAGTTCCTCCCCGACTCCTTGGACTCATCTCAACTGGCGCAGTGGCCGGATGAGTCACATCAGTAAGACCTAAGTGTAAGCCTGTGTACGATGTATAATACTACTTACAGATTAATTACACTTAGTGTTCATTGGTGCATAATAGATAATTATAATACATTCAGTGGCAATAGATTATTTCACATACCATAAAATGAAGGGAAATAAGGGATGGTGGAGGTCAAGCGTTCCCAGACATATGCTCGTCCTCAAGAAGTGCTTCCGTTTCCCACCACACTGCCCACAAGCCTCTGTTTTATGAACACCGATCACTGCGCTACTGTGTGCATATGATACACGTTATGCAAGCGTGAGTACAACCACAATTAATATAAAAAGATTGCCAAGTAAGTCTTTATATTCTCTATCCCTCTTGCTCATCGAGAAAAAATACTGTTTGTTCACCCAACCTAAGAATGGCGTTGTACACAGTTAAATACAAGAGTAGTTACTGATCTCTGCCAAGCATCCATGTAGACACTTTGCCACTGACAGACTTACGAACTAGGCAAAAGTAAAACATATATTGACCTCTTGACTCGGGTGACATATTTTACGGTTGACTCTTACCACTTCTTGACGATTATATTTTGCCTGGGGGGACATCTCTTGTAATGAAGGGAAAAATGAAAGAAATATCTAACTCCTCCAGATCGACCGTCTATCTTGAGCTGTGTATAATCTTCTGGAAAGAGCAGAAGTTAAGCAGGATGTTATCGTACTTAAAAAAAAAAAAAATTGGACTCCGTTGAAATTATATTATATTTATCCTTCTCCGGGTTGTTTTATTAATCTCTGATGAGACTTTTCGCAGTGAAAGGGTAA